>JAZHYW010025147.1:0-65941 GCA_037355805.1 Ixodes ricinus | reverse complement strand
ACCTTAACTATAGTTAAGATTTCTCCTTTAGTTCCACTAACTACAGTTAGTGGAAGTAAATAGACCCTTCTCAAAAGTGCGCGCCATCTAGTAGCGGCAGAGCCAATTAGCCGATCCGACATTGTTTGAGCACACACTCTGGGCATGTATTGGACACTTACGCTGAGTTCACACTGCCGTTTAAATTGCACCCGCGAAGCCGATTCACTCGTTCTCATCATCACATATTTGAAACTAAACATTGGAGAGAAATCTCTCTGGTTGGGAAATACAGTAAATGCATCTCAATCGCCACGACACTCATACGCCAGAGGGACACAAGATATTCGAGCAAGCGGAGCACCGTTTGGTCAAAGCCCGCATTCACCAGTGCCAGACCACCATAAAGAAAAAAGAACTGGATCTATATTTCATCCGCAGGCAACTAGAACACCGTATGCCAGCTATGCTCCCTCACTTACACTCTTTTGCTGAAAGCCTTGCCTCCACCTCTGCGGAAAAGCAAAGAGTTTCTCAGAGTAAGAAATTCTCGAAGCTGATGGAGAGAGAAAAAACAAAACACGAAACTGATACCACCAGGTTTGTCATAAACCTCTCGTCCAAGAAACTCTCTTCTTGCGAGACGAAGGTTTTAGCTAAAGGCCACGGATTCAACATGACTACCACGAGACCGCCTCTGCCGAAAATGGTCGCAGCCCTGGAGGACGGCATTGCGCACCTGGATACTAGCGATCGTGAGCGGGTGCGGCAAAAGGTGATCGGTATCCTATCAAACATCCCGCAGCATCAACGACACAACCTCCCAAGAGAAGAAGAAAGTGCGCTCCGGGCGCTTCACGATGATAAAAAGATCGTGCTTCTTCCAGCAGATAAGGGCAATTCGACCGTTGTCCTCGACCGGGATGTTTACGACCAGAAGATACAAGACCTGCTTGACACCTCTGCTTATGAAAAACTAAAAAGGATCCGACACCGCGAATCCAGGCAACGCTGAACAAGATCCTAACTGAAATTTTCAAAAACATCCAGACTCAAGGAGCCTCCACCTGCGCCTCCTTTGTAGAAATGGATCTGCGCCTGGTTTCTACGGCCTTCCCAAGATCCACAAGCCTAGCCTTGCTCTCCGGCCCATTGTGGACTTTAGAACCTCACCACTTCGAGCCGTGTCGAACTATCTTCACCACACCCTCTCTCCTCTCGTGGGAAAAACTACGACTTATATCAGCAACTCCAGCGACTTCGTGGAGCGCATTTCGAAATTGAAGGTGAGCGCTGATGAAAGCCTAGTCTCTTTCGACGTAATCTCACTTTTCACAAGTGTGCCGGTTCCCCTGGCAGTCACAGCTGCCAGGAAGGCCCTCGAAAAAGACAAAGACCTGCACAACAGGACCGCCCTTAGTGTGGAGGAACTGTGCCGCCTCCTTGAGTTCTGCCTCAGCAACACCTACTTTAGCGTCAATGGAGAGTATTTTAAACAGGCCAGCGGAACCGCCATGGGCGCATCCGTCTCCGTTACCACGGCTAACCTGTGCATGGAAGCCATTGAGGAAGAGGCCCTGCAGTCATTCACCACTGCGCCCAAAATATTTGTGCGGTATGTAGACGACTGCTTCTGCATCCTTCAAAGATCTGAAGTGGACAGATTCCTCTCACACCTCAACTCCATCGAACCGGCTATTCAATTCACAGCGGAACTTGAAAAAGACAATTCCTTGCCTTTTCTTGACGTGCTCGTGAGAAGAGAAAAGGAAGAGTTGAATTTTTCAGTCTACAGGAAGCCCACGCATACTGGACGTTACCTCCAGTTTGATTCTAATCACCCAGCCTGCCACAAAGCATCGGTGGTTAGGACACTGCTGTCTAGGGCGAAGACTATATGCTCGTCTGAGGCTGACAGAAGAAAGGAAGAAAAACCATCTGTGCTGATCTCAAAAAGAACGGATACACGAGCGCCTTCATCCAACGCGTTGCCCGGCGTCAAGCTCGGGATCACAGAAACCAGCAACCACAAGCCTGTACGCAGCCACGCTCAACATCGCGCATCTGCGTACCTTACGTCAAAGGAACAAGCGAGGCGCTTGCACGCGTGCTAGCCAAAGAAAGAATCAGCGTGGCCCACAAGCCGATGTCCACGCTTGGATTACTAATGCCCCGCCCAAAAGATCGCCTTCCGAACGAAAAAAGCAGGGCGTGGTTTATAAGATCCCTTGTGCAGACTGTCCAGCCTCTTACATCGGCGAGACAAAGAACTTTACTGAAAGAATACGCCAACACAAAAATGACGTTCGCAAGCTCGACCACGAGCGCAGCGCAGTCGCTGAGCACTGCGAAGTCAAAGACCACCGGATTGATTTCGACAACACCAGCATTATCGACGCAGAGGCTAACAACCGACATAGGCTTTTCATCGAGTCCTGGCACATTCAAACGACGCCAGGCAACATAAATAGGTGCCTTGGTGCTTTGCCAACAGTGTATGTGAACGGGCTTCGCCATATTCGTGAAAGAAGAAGATCGAGAAATGCGCCACATCCCTGAGAGAAGAAAAAGAAGACCGAAAAACGCCGCTCCTCAACGGCCACAGTCGCTCCTGACGAAGAACCAAGTCGGTTCGAAACGTAGGGCTCCTACACGTTTAGGACTCTGCTGGTTGCCATATTTTAATCATCATCACATATACGCGTGAAACTGCACAGAATCTTAAAGCAACCGCTGTTGCAACCGCTTCGCAATGCGGTTCAACCGCTATGCTCCCGGAATTGTAATGGAACGTAGCCGAAACACAGATACACACTGAAGGTGGTAGTTCAGGGTGTCGAACGGTAACCGGAACTGGACCGGAACCGGAACTGAACCACTTATTTACTGCCGAACCGGAATTGAACCTGAACCAAAGTGTTCGGCGCCATTTCGGAGCTGAACCTGAAGAAAGAACCGTTCCGAACCGGTTCGCGAACGGTTCGGACGCATTCGCGTTACTAGGGAGTTTTAGCGAGTCGTTTTTCAAGCTACACGGTTCCGGAAATCACGAACGGTACTAGCTCATCCCTTCCATGAAACCGTACGTGAAATTTGACACACTTTAGCGAATCGTGAAAGTAGCGCGACCGTGTAAACGATGATGATGATAGGGCTTAACGGTGGCGCCATCTTCTAGTGAGCATGTGAAACATTCTGCAACGTGTAAATCCGTGGCGGACACCGTGGTGGCGGGTGGCGGCTCGTGTTTCCGGCGTGCGACTGATGTAAACAAGACGGCCGATGCAACATTTGCCGGTCGGAATTTCAAGAACTGCGAAGCTAGATGGAGTAAAAAGTATCTAAACGACCGTAAAGGTATGTGTGTGTCTCCGTCATCCTGAACTTGAACGATCGTTCACGTTGTGTGCCGTCGAACCAAATCATTTCGTCTGCTCGCGGTCGCCACGGCAGCTAGTCTGCCCGCAGATCGCAAAAATTTACTAGCATGCGTTGTTTACAGCATTCACGATCGCTTACCATTGTGAGCAGTCCTCGAAATGATTTGGTTCAACCTCTCAAATGAAGCAGACTAACAGGACGGCAAATCTCCTCCCGCTGTCCTAAGCCTAACGCTCGGCTGGGTCGGCGAAGGCAGTCGCCGAACCGACCGCCATCTTTGTTTTTACCCGAGTCGGGAACGGTGCTGGCTGCGTTCCGGTGACGACTCCAGCGGCCGGAATGGGAGAAACGAACGAGAAGAGCCTCCCGACGTCCCGAACGACTCGCGCGCGCATGCGCAGTGGCGTCGCCGATGCGTTGAGGGCGAACCGTTCGTGTGGAAACGACCTGCTAAAACCCCCTACTATTCCGTGCGCTGTGCCCCAGAAATATGGAGAAGCGTAGTTAGAGCTGTGGGGCAAGGTGTTTCCACTTACGCAAATATTTTTAAGCATACTTTACAACGACGAAGGTCAATGACCGCTGTTACTTACAGTCAGAAAATCCCCTTGAGCCGCTCAAAGTCATCGCGCCCACGCGCCCATCAAAACGCCGCCGCCACGTGCTGACGGGATGACGCGTCGAGCCACCGCGGAAACAACAACGCAGCATCAAATGCGGGTTTACTACAGTTGATCGAACGCCATTTCGTCGAAACACGTTTTAGAGAACAGGTTCGTTTTATCAAAGCTCAGTTTAGAGAAAGTGGAGGCTCAGTTTAGAGAGACGCCGTTTATCTCAAAGGGGACGCTGCTAAAAAATAAAATAATAAAAAGGCTCCCCTATTTTGCGCGTGTATCACTGAAATCCTGAAAGCATTTAGCGACTATTTTTCGATCTGTGGGGAAATTCAGGCCCTACTGGACGGCTTTGAAAAGGTGCCCCGAATTAGTAAGAGTACCAGTGCCTCGGAATTTTCGGAAAAGGAAAAGTCCCGGCGCCCCGAATTATATTCACTTGCACTCGTCGCTCTTGCAGTTCCGGCCACGCAAGTCAGCGTGGAAAGGTCCTTCTCGTGGTTAAAATACATCCTATCAAGCCAACGACCGCGATTGAGCCCGGACATACTAGAGGATGATGCTTTTCCTCAGGTCGTTTCACGCAGCCAAGGCGGAGCGTACACATTAGTAAAATAAATATGGCGTGTTCGTGTAGCAATTTCGGAGAGGCACTCGTTCGAATTGCAGTAGATATATTTAATTTTGTGTTTGGTGAATAAAAGGTTGGTACCCAGCCCCATTTCACGTTCTCAAGTTTTGAAGATCATTCCAATAGACAGATGGAGTACACAAAATCAATAAATGAGCGTTTATTTGGTACCGTAGTAATCCACTTCGTGGCGGTAGAGGCGCGCGAATATTCGGCTAAATGTTTCACTCTTCCTTGAACCGTTATATGAACCAATATGAACCGGTTTAAACCGGTTCGAATCGTTATTTTTCCGCTCCGGAGCTGAACCTGAACCGAATCGAAATATGTGAACCGTAACCTGAACCGAAACGAAAAGAGTTTTGGTTCGGACACGGTACACTAAATTAACATTATACTTCCAGCAAAAACAAAAGCAATTTCCTTTGCCGAGTGAAAAATTCTTTGCATAAGTCTCTCTTTTCTCGAATCCTCAACCTTCCGCTGAACGTTTCCATTCGTTTTCTCTCCCCTTATATTCTATCTTTCCCATTTTCCCCTCCCAAAGAAGGAACGGGGTCTCATTCAACTACACTGCGTTTCACTCCAAAGTCCAACCGCAGCCGATGCTACAATTCGATGGAGCCAATCGAACAGCCAATCAAGCAACCAATCACGGCACTGTTGTCTTTGTGGTTTTGCTCTCACCGGCGAAATCAATCACGCACCCTAAAAAAGCGCAGGGTTGCGGCGCATTCACTGTGCGTTGCTGCTTGTACACCAAACACGCTGTTTACAAACAAGCCCTCGCTTGACCACACCGGGGGTGGACACTGCGCATGCGCAGACACAAGACTAGAGAGAGGTGAAGCGTGTGCGCTTGCGCAGTGCCGATAGCAGCGCCACCGTAGTGACGTGACGTCAGAAATGCCAACACCATCTGCCAACACCAGTTGCCCACACTAGCATCCTTGCCGTTGAGACCAATCCCAGACATACGACTTTTCATTGAATCCTGGTAGATCCAAGCGACGCCAGGAAGCATAAGTAGATCCCTCGGCACTCTGCCGACCGTCGACGTGAACGGACTTCGCCACCTCACCAATGCAAAACGAAAGACACCGCCGCAGAAAAAGAAGAAACATAATACTACTCCTCAACGGCCATAGCCGCAGTCAATCCCTGAAGAAGAGACAGAGCAGGTCTCGAAACGTAGAGTTCCCCCTTTAAACAAGGATTTGGTTGCTGTATATTCTTATTTTGTTTTTATTAAAATAAGTATATCTTTGAAGTTTGTACGAAAATGCCGAGGAAACAGTTCCTTCCCGCCAGATTGTTTTCTATAATTCTCGTGCACATGGTGCCACTGTTGCCATTGCTTCTGATCCATCAAACGCGCGCTCCGCTTACTCTACTGCTCCTATTCCTGCACACATGTTGCGGTTATCAACGACTGGGGAAAATCGCCAATAACCGACAACGTCGCCATCTTGGAAGCGGAAAGGGAAGGGAGCATCTGAGGTAGCTACGTCGCTTCCTCCGATTTGTAAGGAAACGAGTAAGAACATAAGGTAAGGTCGATACACGATTCCTAAGTGCGGCCACTTACGAAAGGAAAGGCGCTGATCTAAGGAAAGGAGGATTCTTGAATTTTGAGGTATGTCTCCCGATCGTATCCGTACGATTTAGATACACATTAAGTTTCTTTTTCCTATAAAGTCGCGTTTTTTCGCACGCTCGTTCATCGCGCATACTTGTGTGCTTGCCTGCGCTGCATCCATCTTCTGTCAAACATCTCGCCCTGTCGAGTCGTCGTGAAACAGAGAATCGCTCGACGGGCATATTCGTGAGCTCCGAGTTCACACTTGCTCCCAAGGCGTGGAGACACGGACGCGTTCCAGTGGCACGCATCCGCGCGGCAGAAGACACCGGAAGAAACGCGACTCCGTGGCGGCGACACGACGAAGACGTTGCAAGAACCCGGATGACACCAGGAAGGCACCTTCTCCTGGGGCGTGGCTAATCGGCCGAGCATAACCGTACACCAGCAACAACAATGAAGGAAGGGGTTGTCGGACGCTCGAGGAATACATTGGACAATGCGAAGGCTTCACGCTAGGTCATGGATGGCACGACATAATTGTAAGCCTTTATGTACCGCGGCGTTAACTCGGTTATGACGGCTCTACGTGGCTGTGTCTTACTCCGGACTTACAAAGAGTTTATATTTCGCACTCGGAAATGGGGGATCGCTGGCCGAGGTATGCACCGCAGCTCGGAGGGCGTGGAGCTGAAGCTTGCGCCGCAGGGCCAAGAGATCCCGGCTTCAATAAACTACTAACAAAAATCCCCGCATGCAATACTGTTGTGTTGCATTATGGGACCATTTTAGCCATGGAGAGGAGTGGCATGGTTTCTGTTTAGATTGCCCCGTTGACGAAGTGGTGCATCTAGGCACTGGATTAAAACAACGAAGTGTCTAACGTTACGTCCGACGTAGCCCGAGTTACGTCCAAATCTCCGCCTTCCCTAGGTTCACGGGGGAGAGAGAGGAGGGCGGGGGGGGGGGGCGTTTCAGCGGTCCGTCCGGACGTAACGCTAGCCAAGCAAGTAACAAAACAGCGCTCGCTTGCACCGCGCCCTTTCATCTCCGTCAGAGCCCCCGCTGAGACACGGACCTCCAGCGACCGTAAGCACCTGCCTAGACTTGGCGAGGAGGTATGAGGAAGGCCTGCCGCGTCGCATAGCTTTCTGGCAGCCTGGCCACCACTCCAGAGTGCAGTATGAACCTCCCGGGCCACTGATCATTTAATAAGCCTAGGACATTGAGACGATGGAACAGGATGATAGGCCCAGCAGAGTTCTTATTCCTTTGTTTACCTGCGCACAAACCCTAATACGTCGAACCAACCCTCTCCCCCCCCCCCCCCCCAAAAAAAAAAAAGTCTTTCAGCATTTTATTTGTATTGGTAGGCCACACCATAAATCAAAGGAAAGTCACACATTCGAAAATGCATGGACTGCATTAGGTCGTAACGGGATGTCGTGAGTTGAGGTTGACAAATCGAACCCGAAACGGTGGCTGAAAGGTGCCCCAGATGCTTTGCGCGCCACTACGCCGCTAGAATCGCTTCGATTTTGCCTAAGGTCTATCCCCACCCCTGCCCGTTTCGATCAGGACGATCAACGCACCGGCGTGTGTTTGCGTACTCACTACTGCGTGATGCACGTTAAAGACCCTGAAGCGAGCAGTGGTACTGCACTGGCTAAATTGCTCATCTACAGCGGAGACACCAGACGCATTATAGGGCTGAATAACTTCCCGCTGTCCAAACATACACCGACACAACTATAGTTTATTCGGGAATCTGAGAGCGGGAGAGGTCGTTCGTGAAGATGAGCGGACGATTACTGTGATAGCGTCAAAATTTCTGTGCACGTGCTTTCTTAGCCCTATAGCATAACCTCCCCTATACTCACAAAGCCTGGCAGTTCGACGACGGAGCCATAAAGTGTCCGGCCGCAGATTTGGAGCGCGAGGACCTGGTAGCACAAAGCGTCAAAGAGCATATTTCTCGGGGAACCTGAGACGTCAGCGCACAGTTATTGCAGCGGCGAGGACCCGAAACACACTTTCGGCTCCTCGCGTCTCGCCGCAGCGTCTCGCGCGGCAGCGGCGAGATGCTGCGTTTCGGTGTCTCGCCGCAGCGGGGCGCCAGTCACGTGGATCTCCTCTCATCCGTTGTCTGCCGCTCCACCTTGTCCATTTCGGCGGCCGCTTCTCGTGGCAATCTGCCAGGCTTTTGTCAGTATATAGAAGCGCTATGCTCCTAGTTAGTCTAGGTGCGCATGTGTTGAGAGCTAACAACTTCGTCCTTAAGCTGAGACTAGAAGCTCCGCCTTCAGCGCGAACTTTCTTACCTTGCTTACAGAAGTGTGAACGCGCAGGCACATGCATTTAAAGCACTGCGGAAGCCAGCGAGCTTGCGCTGAAAGCAGAGCTTCTAGTCTCAGCTTAGTGGTGAACGGAGTATAGAGACCAATTAAAACGCGTTGTTCGATGTTCTAGGCCGTTTGCACAATTCTCATTTCTGTAGCCTGGACGACGCCATTGGCTGAGATGTTGAGCAGGAATTTGTGATTGGTTTACTTCGTGCACTTCAAAACGGTACGCCAAAAATAAATAGCCGATGGTATTAACTAATGGGCTAATCAATAAGAAATAAAGCGCCGCGCCATGTCGTTTTTTTCCACATTTAGTGCGTTGTTGCAACCATCATTTTAGCGTGGTCTGTGTAGAAGAGGAATATGTTGGCCTCCGGAAGTACGTATAATAAATCGCATATGTCCGTTTGACCTTCACTGCCCTTCCAACAGTAGGCCAGTCCAAATAATCACGTTCTGCGCACTAGAACGCGTCCTAACCGTGAGCAGTAACTCTTTTCTGTCGAATATCAGACGCCGCCCAATAACTCCTTTTTATATACATATTCTTTTTGTGTGTGTGTATACTGCACAGGAATTCATTCCTCCACATTTCACCCAGCACGACCGTGCCAACAGTCTCGTGCACGAGGAAAATTATTCTTCCTGTTATTGTACCGTAGGAGCGGGTGCTATAGACCTTTCCAAAAAAGAGCGTGCAAAACAGGCATCTTGACTGTTCGTGCGTATGGCGCGTGCTTTTCTCGCTTTCCGAAGCGACGAACACGCACGTGCGGAGCTGTGAAGACCGCACGCGGGACTGTGATCTTGTAAACATTAAAATTGTCTATAATACAAAAACGAAAGCCCAGATACCAAGCGCTAGCTCTCCCTCACGTCCTTGGAGCACCGAACGAGGAAGGGACAACTGTGTGACTCCGTGGTCTTCCGAGCTGTCATCCGCGTCTCTTTCCGCGTCCTCCCGCCTGAGAACAGGACGACCGCGAAGTACTCGCCGCTCTCCGGCCATCGAAACACACACACGCACACATCCTCGTGCGCACACGCAGAACGTCCTTCATTAGAAGGGCGCGTGACCTTCGTGTTGCTCACCGACAAACGAGAACCAATTGGAGCAAGACATCATCGAAGGGTTGTCGTGCGCACGCCGCTTCATTTCTTCCTGCTCGGTCAATTGTGTCCGTGTTTCGGTCAGTCCCGCAGAGGAACTTGGCGTCGAGCGGCACTCGTTTGTTCACTCGATTTCCTGGAATGATTGCGCCTGCAAGGAGCCCACTGAGATGCTTCCAAATGCGTTGCTCTTCATGGAAGCGCATACCCTGCATGCGCTCCAGATGTTGCTGTGTGGAAGTGTGACGGCGGTAGAGTTGAATTATGCCTGAACATGCGAACTTGCGCCGCGTTGACCCGGCCTGGGACGAGTTTGGGAGGTCTGTAGGCCATTAGCTTATATAGAATACTGGTGTGCCACAAAATCAGAGCAATTTTTGTTTGTGTTTATGTCGTGTAGCTTTTTTGGCTATCCGAACGAAACGATTGTGAGCTGGCTCAACCTGAAATTGGAACCGTCATGTACCCTATTGCTTGAATTTACTTTTTATATGAGTTTAAGAGAACGTACAACCAAAATAGATATGTGCATTTCATAAGGTCTACGCGAATAACTTAATAAATACGATGACATTGACAACAGCTTTGTTTCCTAAATTGGAATGACAGATGTTAATCTAAAGACAGAGTTAGCAGTATCACTATCCGCTATCACACACAAATAAAAGCTAATTTTACTGTTACTATTTTTCCTTTGCAGAGTATCACGGTGCCCGTACGGATCATTGTGACGGACGCCAACGATAACGCCCCGGAATTCCAGGGGTACCCCGTACTTCCTCAACGTCAGTGAGGTGAGTAAAGTATACAATTCCATTTTGGCAATGTCCTTTTATACGTCGCTACACCAAGGATTGGCTGCCGCGCTTCGTTTGAAGCAGGGGTGTAACGTAGTCATACGTAACGCAGTCAAACGTAGTCCAACGGGTACTGAGTGAATACATGGCTTGCACGTACCATCTGCAACCCCCCATTACGCAACTCCCCCATTTGTTCGTCCCGGCAAGAACAAGCAGAAATGACCATCAGCATGGCGCGACGACGTCACGTGCAAGCCGTGTATGAGACCGACAGCAACGACATAATTACCGGAACAACCATATGCCGCATTATGACCAAGTAGTGGATGAATTCCGAATGCGCAGAGCTTCTCCGGATGCGCAGTGCGACACCCTAAGCCAGGGGCGGATCCAGAACTCCGTTTTGGGGGGGGGGGGGGAATTCGTAAGGATACTATTCACCCATTATTTCGTGTGCACCGGGGGGTCCACCCATGTAAAATTGTCGTCCGAGAAGGGGGAGGGGGAGGTCGACTTTGTTTGGGGGGGGGGGGCGGCGCCCATGTCGCCCCCCCCCCCCCCCCCCCCACTTCGATCCGCCACTGCCCTAAGCTGCTCAGGGGACCGGAAGCTGTCCGCAGAGCCGTATATACTGGCTCTGCGGTGGACTTGTCGCTGTCGTCTCACCTGCTCTGAACCCAGCCGAAATTGAGCGCTCGGATCATTTGCGTCACAGACCCAAGGTGAAAGATTCCGAACGTGTCAAACGTAACACACGAGTAGAGAGGAACAGAGGGGATATATCCGAGAGTTCACATCGGCCACCACGAGCGGCACAGAGCTAACTCCTACAAGAACTGGAAACACGATATCGGTGGTGTCCTTCAAGACGTAACCCTTCGCGGTCCGAAGAAGGTGTACGAATTACAAGTTCGTCGCAGCGGAATTAAGCCGAGAATGAGCGTTAGGGGAACTGAAGTCACTGGATCGCGGGAAAGTGCCATTGCCTTCCCTGCCTGCTGCCGGACACAAACCGATACTAACGTACAGACGACCAAACTTCGCAAAGTGATTCCCTGATCGGTCTCAGTTAGTATGACAATCAGCATTTCGGTCCATTGAAATCTTCGAAATTTCACAAGGGTCATTTTGAACCAGTGGCGCCAAGATCGCCATGGAGCATCATCCTATACCGGAAGCGTTCCTCGCCAATATAAGCGTCTTTGGCACTGTGTATGCAATCAACTTATCAATCATGCTTATCTCCACAGATATCTTAGATATCTTATCATGGTATTGATATTCTCGCGTATTTAGAGAGAGGAAAATTATTTTTCAATGCCGCCAAGCACCAACGTCGCATGTGGGAGCGGCGCGAAGATGTGTGCTTGTTTCCCGGTCTGCGGATGACAAACTCTGGGCGTTCGAGAAATGTATCGATAAAGCAACATGTCACTGGAAATTCGGATCGGCTCATCGAGAATGGAGAGGTCAAGCTGCTCATTCCACGAACCAAAATGCGGTTCTCACATGCAGCGAAGCGCTAATGTAGCGCTCCTCACGTGCCGTCAGCTACGATCGTCTGCCATGAGCAACAGTTTTGACGGTGAGATACAGAGCTGGTGAACGCTCCCGTCAGCACGCTTAGCGCGAGGTAAGCGCTACGCTTGAGGCGCCCGCTTCATATGCGTGAACAGGCCTTAAGGGGAGCTTGGCGCTGGGGAGCTTGGCGCACGGAACCCAGTGACATTAGCGGGAACAGCGCGTAGCTATGCGATTGCGTTCTACGCGCTCCGTCTTGCAGATGACAGACGCTCAAAAACACACTTTTTAGGTGTATCCATGAAGGCACATGTAGCCAACACCTGCTAAAAATTAAAGCCTGCGCGCCCGCTCCGAGACGTCACTGCAGCTATAGCCAGCGAGCGGAAAAGCGACAGTCGCCAGGGCGCTGGGCTTTGCGTGTGTTGACGAGTTGGCGGGGCGGCCTGTAGCTTCGATGGGAAATATTGTACGAATGTCACTTACCCGTGCGTGACGACGACGTAATTAATCGAATATACAGCTTTTTTTATAATTAGAAATCCATATAAAACTCTGACTTTTATATGGTAAATATTACGACTACACTCCTTCGTGTCTTGTCTTGTGTACACTATTATTCAAAAGTAACAGCACGCTTTCAACCTACTACCACAAGTTGGACAGCCACTTTCGAATTTGAGAAAAAAAAAAGAAAAGCGACGGTATTTAAAACAAGTAGTTTTAAGAGGCAAATGCGACACGAAATATGACTGATGAACTACGTGTCAGAAAGCTATCATGTAATAAACGAAGGTAACCGATCTATAGTTCGTCTCATGAGACAACTTTCTTTTTGCCTCCGTATGTCAATATACGTTCCTTGTTGCTGTTGTTTTTTTAGCAACATTAATGTTTGACGAACACAGACAGTCGCTTTTTGGTTGCAGCAGACCTTGCCTCCTGTACTAGGCATCATTTTTCTCCTTGCACGTATTGTTGAGAAGAACGTTACAGTCAGCAAGGTGAGCAAACGTTTAAGCCCTGCTAGAAGGGTGGTCGCTTGCACAAGTGTCCAACTTTTCGAACTCTGGCAGCGTAGTTAGCGTCAGATCAATGACAACTTTCGTTGATCACGTTACCGCAAGAACTGAGCGATGTGACGGGGCGACATAAGCTTGTTCACAACAATTTAAGCGTGCATCACCACCTTACGACCAGTTGTTGGAAGGTGCAGTCCCCCTCGATCTGTCAAATGATGAACCACTGAATCGTGAGGAAGTGGCACCAAGTGTTCTCTGCAGTATCCGCACTTGAGTGTCTTCACAGCCACAGAGGCGAAGTATCAAGCTACGTAGGTCAGGAGTCTTGGACAATAGAGCTGCTAAATCATAGTCGGTGGTGTCGAGTGCGAAAGCTAGAAAACAAAGTAAAATACTTTGCGCAGGTGAATCTCACGCTAAAACCAGACAAAACAAAAATATTTCGAAACACTTTGGAAATGTTAACTTGTTCTAAAAATACCTACTATGATTCCTTGAGACTACAGAAACTAGCGGAGTTGTTTACAACACCCTTCCGGGCACAAGGACGATTCGGAAGTGCAAGGGTACAAGGACAAAACAAAATGCTGCCAAAGCAACATACCTTCGAAGAGCTCGTAACCTGAACTTCTTTCTGTGGAATTGCCTTAATCCATTGGACACACCGTTGCTCGTCGCTTGGAAAGAACGTGTGGACCTTCGGTCGCCAGCGTGATTTCCTCGACACCGAGGGCACACAACACTTATCGTCACATTCGCACATACAAAAACACTTGAGATTCTGGTCGCCGGCGGACACAGTGCTTACAAAGGCGTGTTGTTTCCGCATTTCGAACAGCTTCCTACGTTGCCCGATTGCGCACATAATGTCGGGCTTTGCATCGCTTGCAGGCGGCCTGCAGTGTGATAAACTTGTGTCGTCATGTCGCGTAATCTTTTTTTCTAAATCTTTTTATTACATATGTCGGCACAACCATAGCCTCCTATATAGTGACAAAGCCTGGCAGATCGCCACGACAAGCGGCCGCCGAAATGGAAAGGGTGGAGCGGCAGACGACGGATGAGAGGAGAGCCACGTGACTGGCACCCCGCTGCGGCGAGACGCCGAAACCCACATCTTCCGAGCGAGCAAGTGTGTTTCCGATCCTCGCCGCTGCAAAAGCTGTGCGCTGACGTCCAGGTTCCCCGAGAAATGGCTCTTTGATGCTCTGTGCTACCAGATCCTCGCGCTCCAAATCTGCGACCGGGCACTCTCCGTGGTCGAACTGCCAGGCTTTGCGAGTATAGAGGAGGCTATGGTACAATCTACAACTGTAGGGAGTGCAAATAGTGGTTCGAATCGTATAACGCAGCATCATTCGCAGCTTCTGTACTATTGAAAGAACCGGCCGCCCTGGCTTTCCCTTGCACCAACAAGGGTATGACTGCCGCAGCGCTAGGTGGCGTGCAAGTTCATCTGCTCCTTGCGCACCTCGTGCGTTTGTTTATCCCCCAAATGCGCACACGTCCGCTTGTTCACCCCCGACCTCAGCCAGTTACGCCACAAGCTTCTGCCTCGTCATCGCGCCTTTCCCATGCGTTATCTATGATGCCCTTTGATTGGCATGGCCCTCTTCGCGTTCTTATGCGCCATAACACACTTCTATCTTTGAAGCTCGGACCGAACGCATCGCAAATGATGGCGCATAAAAAAAGTATTTCTTCCAGTTCATCCGGAGTGCTTCATCAGCATCGTCATAGATGTTCGGCGGTGCACGTAAACCCTCTGCTGGCTCTCCTCGCTTGGCCCAGGAGCAGTGAAGTAGCTGACGTAACACAACGAAGCGCGCAGGCTTTAGTTTCCAAAGGGTGTTGCTCTAGCTCGATGGCTGCAGTTGAAGTTGCTAGCGAGCAACTTTACAGCTCCAGTAAAAAGCCCATTTCAACTTCGAGTTAATTTTTAAATACTATTCTACAACCCTTCACTAAAAAAAAATCAAGACATTTTTTTCGTAGCGTGAGCTACCCTGGCTGAGGTTAAGCAGTCTCGCGTGGCTCGCAAAGAGCCGTGCTGCGCATGCGCGAGGAGCAGTGACGTCACACGGCGTAGAGCTGGCGCGCCGGAGCCGTTGCCGCCGCGCGCGCCTCGCCGGTCTGCGCATTCCAGAGAAGTGATGTCATAGCCGCGGCAGACGCACTGGCGCCGCCGCGTGCCCAGCTGTGCGCCTTCGTTGCGCAGTAGCCAAGTCTGACGCTGCACCGGAGCCGCTTGATAGCGCTTCCATTTTGTGCGTATAAGCTCACGCTACGTATCCCAGCATAGCCAAGTCTAGGCCACCGCAATTTTTTTGCTGCGGTCGGTTTAAACTTTGGGCGACATGTCACCAAAACAATGAACGACGTGACACTGCACTTTTGGTGCTGCTCGACCATTGAATCGTAGCGTCAGCCGCGGTCGGTCTTTAAAGTAATTATCTTGCCCTCGCGTGTCCGTAAAAGACAAACCTGGGTAATCACCGCCCAGCATACTTCATCCCTGACTTAGTTTTGATGGGATATCCTGCTTTGCTCTCGCTTGTTTTGTCACTAGTTATACCCTTGTTACACGGGCACGCTTAACTGCAGTTACGCTAGGGTGGCTGGAACGGAAGGTGCGAAAAGCGCGGAGCGTTTCCCTTGCCAGGAGAAGTCTCAGTGCGCGATCCTGCCACTAGGGCAAAATGGAGCGCTTCGATAGTAGGCGCCGTCAGGATTTCCGCGGAGTGGCTGGCGCAGCACACGAGGCAGCTTGTTCTTTGCAGTGGCTTCTGCGTTTGTAAATGCTACCGAAAGGTTTGTGGGTGCTGTAAACGCGCGGCGTGAGTCAAGAAATGCCGTGTCAGCATTTCTTGCTGACACGGCATTTCGTTTGCTGACACGGCATAAAAGCGATGCACTTTTAGTAAAAGTGCATCGCTAGAATGCACTTTTACTAAAAGGACTAAACCAAGAGGAAAATGAAAAGAAATGTAAGAGGCCCAAGCCTTGCACCATGTAATACGTTTGGGCATTGACAAACACCTTGTGCCACCTTCAAGTAGGAACAGTGTAACAATCTTGGTTTTCACATAATTTTAACCACTTCAGCGGGATGACTGACGCCTAAATTGTGAGCGTAGGTACTTTTTCTCCTTTGAGCCAACCTGTTCAATAATTAGTTTGTAATAAAACATGCATTCAACAAAGTTTATCCTCTTTTGCCTTTAAAGCAGCAAATAAAAAAACTCGCCTGGACACAGCAAACCCTTCACGAGCGGCCGTTCGCAGGGCTATCGCGGTCAATAGATGTTTCACGCAGTATTTGAACACCGCGAAGACAGCAGAGACTTATCCAGCTCCTGTGCCGACCAAAAAGCGCAGGCCTGCGCCGAAGGCCTCGACGGCGGCTGACGGCGCCCCCGACAACAGCGCCGCCGCGCGGCAGGATCGCGTTTCGCGACCGGTTCCAACCCGCCGCTAATCACACCTTCCCTTCTAGCCACCCTAGTTACGCTAAGCCAAAGTTACCACGCAATACTTGCGGACAACATTTTGCGGCTATGCAGTAAAGCTATGGGCGCACGTGCGCTTGATCATCTCGAGCACCCATCAAAGCAGTGCACGCGCCCTGTTCGCTTCTTCTGAAATAGCTGTCCGAGGGTAGTGCGGTAACTGTGGCGACGCGTAACAGCAGTTAAAGGTGATTTAACTGCGGTTAAGGGTGCCCGTGTATTAAGGGTGTCCAACGGGCATCCTAAACAACAGTTACGCTTAATGTTGTTAGCAGTTACTGCCAACTAAACCTGGTCAAACGGTCACCCCTAACCGCAGTTAAGTGTGACCTCGGCTACAACTGCGGATAAGCGTGCCCGTGTAACTAAGGCATAGGTGAACATAACACTGATTTAAAGGGATCAATATGAGAGGTAACAAATAAGGGAAAATCCATTGGTGGATCCTTAGAGAATCCGTTAGCATGACCCTTGGGAAACCCCACACACGTACCCCCTTTGGGAAACGCCAACGCTGGCCCCTTCACATTTCTGTTTTCGCTTTTACTTTTGCTTACCTCCTTTTTCTGCTGCCTTTGTTTTGGCCTCGTTACGGGGTCAGTGTTGGCGTTTCCCAAATGGGGACGGTGCGTGGAGTTTCCCAAGGGCCATGCTAACGTATTCCCTAAGGATCCACCGATGGATCTTCCTTTAATTTTTGTAGCACAAACCAAGGCGTACGCGCTTCGCACACCTGCAAGTTCAGACTCGCCCCAGCATCCGAACGCGCATTGGCTTCCGCCCTGTGACGTCGCCTCCCTCTCGCATTTGTCGTTCACTACTCTCCTCCCTCTCTACGCGGCGCGCTTCCCCTTTCCATTTTGTCCACAGACGGACGCCGTCAGTTTTTCCCTACATAAGAAAGAAAATGCGAGGGGGAAAAAAGCGCGCATGAGAAAAGCCGTTCTGGAAAGGAGGTCGCTCCCCGCCACTTCCGCTTTCCTTTCTTTCTTATGTTGTACCCGACTATAATGCAAAGGCATTAAAAAGTTTTGTTAAATTATGAAAGCTAACTTTGCCATCCATAAGATAGGTACTGATAACAACGATCGCGGCTGACTGCTTGGCGCAACAGATTCGCCGTTTAGTTCATCTATCAAGTCGCGTAAGCATGGGAAGTCCGCTGAACAACAACAAAAAAGAGACTAGTTCGGTATCTCACGGCGCTTACACAATGACTAATAGCATCGGTCGAACGAGACGCTGAGGAACAATGGAGGGGCGTGACGAAGGCAAATTGGTTTGCAAGAAATAGCCTTGGGTGAGGCGCTGTCTTCATTCGCCACGCACGTTCTAAAAGAGGGACAATGGCACCAGAAGGAACGGAAGTCGCACGCTGACTGAATCTCGGGTTCTACCCACTTCTGACGTACCAAGGGGAGCAATTTCGTTCCAGCCTCAGCGAAACGTATCCAAGCATTTTCTACGTACACTTTGCGCGAGCGAAAATTACAGTGCTCGAAGTCAAACGGCGCACGCACTTTCTGTCAGCTGCTCGCGCATTCGCTCGTGACAGTAGGGCATCGAGGACCTTGGAACGGTTTTGCGTTGCTACTAGGATCCACAAATCTAGCACACGCGGTTTGCCGTGCGGGGATCGCCGAAGGCTGGAAGTCTGTGCATTTAGGTGATATAACCCGGGGCAGTCCTCCTGCACGAAACGCGGTCTTGGCCAGCGCCACGTAGAATAACCAAAGCCTGTGCACCAGAATCGATAGACGTCATTACAGCAAGATCAAGCCAAGACGCTGATTGGACACGAGCACAGGGTCAGCGTTCGGCCGGGCCTCGTGTCCAATCAAAGCGTCGAAGGACGCTCAGCATTGGGCTTGGGTCCAATTGCCGAGTTGGCGCCATTCGATAGTGATGACGTTCCATGGAGAAAGTGGGAGACGTTCGCAGGCCTCGATTATTTTAGGTGGCGTTGGCATAGCTGCGTGTTGTTGCTTTCACATTGATGTGCACGTTTCCTTTCGTCAGCGCTCGTTTCGGAAATCATGCGCGTTAAAGCCCCCCCCCCCCCCCCCGATTAAGAGTCCTGTATACACTGGCCACAATCTGCACTGGGCTAGCAGACGGAATATTATATAGGCACTAAAGTGGACTTTAAAGGGACCATGAAATGACCTTTTTACTTTTGCCAGATAACTTTTACATTAAACCTTCAACGTTCACTGAATGCCGAACAGGCATCCGTTTTCGTCTCGGTTCATTAACTCCTACACAATCAAATAATGAAATATCGACTTTTTCTTTCTCTCCACTGACCGCAAAACAAGTTGCGGCGTAATTTTGACGGTCGTGACGTACGCCAGGACAGGAACCGGAAGTTCTCTGGCTGTAGAATGGGGAGCGTCAGCGGCGGCGAGTTGGGGGTGCGCCGGTAGGTTTTACTGCGCTGATGGCGCTGATGTCACCGACGTATTTTCCAAATCTGGCGCCCCTCATCGCCGCGATTGCCATGGACACATCGCAGCTGAGCGAAATTCACTGAGATATTTTTTTCGCTACACAGCGACAGCATGGGACCAGTCCCATACGCCGCAGGTATGCCTGTTGGGAAGTGCGTGGCGAGTCTTCCGTCGAAAACTCCAGAAGTCAACCCAACTGTCATTGCTGGTAAAAGTGCGGGCCCGAGATCAGTCGTTTGCAAAGCGACGTAGATAGAGAAACAAATTGCCGCGGCGTTTTTTCGCTGCCTCGGAGATGCAAGAGCGAGCCGACGTTAAAAAAAGATACGTTTGAACTACGACAGTGCCAGCAAGAGCCACTTAAATACCTGTTCACACTCGAGCGCTTCGCGCGCGTTTGATGGAAGTGCTGTATTTACGCTGTTGGTAAGCGCTTCCGGACCGGATATTTTACGATTGCAACTCGATAACTGACTCTGACACTCGGCAAAGGAAGGTTGGACCGGCATTGCACGTGCAGCTCCCACGAACTGTTATAGCTCGAGAGTGACGTGCAGTCGTGTCAGAATAAAAATGGCATACTAATACCAAAGTGTACATACCGTGTTACGAAGGTAATCCATACGGCGTTTATTCGAGCTCTATATCACACAAAACAAGATAGAATCGACGAAAGTCCCTTTTCGACGACAGTGTTCGTCAACACTGCCTCGGAAAACAAGTGAAAATGACAAAGGGAAGAGATTGACCTCACCTCCTTAATATAAAATTGAGGTCAGCGATCAAATTATAATACGGGAAGGGTCCACAAGGGTCGCGCGGGCATATTCCATTCATTCAGCACGCCAGCCGGTCGTTGGCACTGTCTTGGTCAAGTACCGTCGAAGCAACGCTGCGGAAAGGCTGCCAGGCCTCATCCTATCTGCCAAACTTCGTTGCCGTTTCAGCTTGTCTCGGGTGTTTGCGGATCCAGCGTTCTTGTTCGTCGTGGTCTGTTTCAAGTGCTTTTTTCTTTGCTGCTTGAAGTCGGCACGCGCGAGAAGAACATGTAAAAAAAAATAAACGTTCGCTGGTCGTCGTGACCACGGCGACCAAGCGACGCCGTCGGCCATGCTGATTTGATCGTAAAAAGGACAGCCTGGGACGCCTGGTGACAGCTCCGGAGCTCGGCTCTCAGCTTCGTTTACCGCACGATGGATGGCGCTGGATCTTAGCATTATCAACATATGGCAATTTTCGCCACACATCTCTAATTATGCTGTACAAAATGTGGATCTGAATATTATTTAACAAAACTTTTTAGGAAACATTTGCCGGCTATTTATTGTTTATGATCGCGGTGCTGGTGGAGGTAGGCGCTACTCCAATAGGCGACGTGGACTCGGCTGACGTGCTGCAGTTCCGCGGATGCATAGCAGTGAACAGGCAGAGAGCTTTCGAAGGAAAGAAGGCGCAAAAGAGTCCAGTTTTCTTTTAAAAGTTCTGTATCAAAGAATTTTTTTTGGCTCCCTATTTTTGTGCTTGTGTGTTTCTTTTCACACCTTTTACGACGTCCGGTGGATGAAATTCGATTTCAGATCTCATTTCATGGTCCCTTTAACATTGTCTTTTTATGGATCAAATTCAACTTACTCTCAGAAAGAAGGGTGTATCATTACACCCTTTTTCCCATATAATACACCCCAAAATTTAAATTCGACGTACAGCGCCCTATAGTCGAAGAGACGGCACCAAATTTTGCATGAGGGGCTTGAGAGCCGTGTGGTACAGCCTATTAAAATAGCCAATGTGCGTATTACTCAATGCAAAAAAAAATTATGGGGGTTTTCTTGGTCCTAGTGTAAAAACTCAGTGTTTTCTTTATGAGGTCTTTGATACGTACTTTAGCTATTTAAAAAGTTATATCACACCGTTATCAAGCCCTCGTAAAATTTTGGGCCGCCTGTTCGACTATGGGGCGCTGTACGTCGAAATGAAGTTTTGGGGTGTATTATATGAGACGAAAGGGGCAAGGTGATGCCCTTTTTTTAGAGTGTACACGCCTCTAAGCATCCTTGAAAATTACAATCATGCGTGGCCTTCTTTCCTGTTAAAACGCGACCAAACATCGCGGCATGCCCCTAAGCACCCCAGGAACCCCAAAGTTAGTGATCCGTGGCATTTTTTTAAATTGTTATTGAAAACGCGACCAAGCATCGGCATACACCCCCCGAGATCCCAGAAAGAAGGGTGTGTCACGATGTAGTACACATGTATAGTGAACTGTCGATAATAGTCCACTAACCCCACCAGACGTACCTCCAACAGAAACTGCTTACACACATGCCCGACATACCTTGTCAACTTTTTTTTTTTTTACTTGAGCGAATTGACACAAGCGAAAATTGCTAATGGGGCAACTAAATAAATGACTGTAACGGGGATCCTGCCCAAAAATGCAGCGTTTCACATTAAAATGCTCAGAAAAAACGGCTGAAGTAGTACGTGTCCACATACCATTTCCTCACAGATAACAGTACCAGGAACCACCGTCATGCAAGGCATCCGGGCCGTGGACAAGGACCAACCAGGACCGTTCAGCACGGTCGAGTACTACGTGGAGGACGGACCTTACTCGGTACGCGCACGATACACTTTCATCTTGGCTCAAGGTCGTGGTGTAGCTACGGAACCGTTGTTTACCAAGAAGGTCCCTTGTCCATCTTCCATACGCAGCACTTGCTGACGTTCGAGAGCAGACTTGAAGGATCTCTGGTCTTGAAGGACAGGCTGGACTACGAGACAGTGCCCAGATTCACAGTCACCCTTCGGGCACAGGTGAGTAGTGCATTTAGTAGCTCTTTTCGCGATTTTCATCGCGTGTTTTTGAACCTACCTTCACGGCTTCGTCTTTCGACTGCCAGGCGCTATGAATATCTCATTCGCTCGAGAAGACTAGCGAGCTCTGCGCTTTAGACATGCCTGCCGGCGCGCGCGCTCGGGAAGCGTGCCTAAAGCGCAGGGCTCGCTTTTGTAGCTTCTGCTACGCTCGCTCCTAAAGCAAAACTAAGTACAGTTTTATCATAAGGGCGAGCGTAGTCAAAGCTACAAGCGCGAGCGTTTGGCCCGGAACGACGCTTCAATCGCATACCCTCGCACTTTTTGGTGAAACAGAATATAATCGGTCGACGTCGGCACCGAGGTACCGCAAGCACAAGACGACCAATTTGACTGAAAGTGGTAGTTCCGTACTAACACTGAGTGTTTCAAGTATTTGCGAATATATTATTAATTTAAGCCCATAGATTAGAAGTCTAACAGAGCGCTAAGAGTCGTTAAGATTTGGTGCGTCTCATGTCGTCATAAGTACTAAGAAAAGATGCACGCACGACAGCAATGCATCACTTCTAAACCAAGGCCTTCTTAGAACGAAAGAAAAACTGAGCAGAGTTCTATCAGCAATTATCCGCTCGCCGAAAATCACGTACACACCGCGACACCGTTAGCGCGAACAGACTACCGCCGGTTTTCTTCATTTTCAACTCCGTATTGAATGACTATCATCAAAACTAGTCTAGTGGTGGAAAGTGCTCAGTTGGGATGCTAACCTAAGTGGTAACTTTTGATGCATGCCAGTGCCCTTTCCCAAGTAAAGTGCGAAAAAGCGCCAACAGTGTCGTGCAGAGTACAACAGCGTTTCACGATTTTGACCGTATCCACCCACGCGAGGCAACCGTGTCATCTACTGTACAACCTCGTTTTAATCGATAAAACGAGACATGGGCCACGGACTAGCAGGGACGGTCTTGGGACCAGCTGAAACCTGGAGCGGGCGACGGGATTCTTCTGGTGCATGGCGCCCGCAGTGACGTGCTGACGGGACATCACCGTCTTCTCCCCACAGGACCAAGGGAACCCGCCGCAGAGTTCCCACACGACGCTGGTGGTGGTGGTCCATGACGCCGACGACCAGAACCCCAGGTTCCTCGCCGAGAGGTACTTCGTCCACCTGCACGAAAATCCGCGTCTGGTGAGTGTCGTGCAGTCCCGATAAGTAAAAGGTGAGCACGTTGGTTGCAATAGACCGATCTCACAGGCGGTTTCATTATGACACAGCTGCCGCTATGCACCGTGGGAACTGTATGTAGTCTTAATTTCTGCACGACCGATAACCCCGCCGAGGGTCCGCGCCAGCAGAGCACGAAACGGCACGAGCTGTCTAATGAAACTGGCACCAGCCTCCTATGAACTACAATCATGGCGGCGTCACGCATGCGTGGAACGGTCAGTGGGATCGGTCTATTAGACGTTACTGAAAGTACAAACAAGAGGAGGTCCGTTCACCTTCTCTTCGAGCGTTCGCTCTGCTAAAGTGGAAAGAGTGGAAGACATTCTAGAAGGAGATGACGTACTACCGTCACTTAACGTGTCGACTGTTGGGCAAGCAGCGTTGGCGCCGACTTCGCTCACTACAGCCATCGACAATTTAAGAAACGCAAAGTGGAGCTTATTACGTTCACGCTTCTCGCGTCGTGATTTGTCCTAGGACGTTCTTATCGACTAATACCGTCCTCTCATTGGCCGCGGAGAGATAATAATGGACTCGGAACTCACCATCAACGTTTCTTAAGTTTACAAAATGTTTTGGCACACTGTTAGTGTTCGATCAATAACGCTCCACTACCGGTGTTCGTGTATCGGAGACACCAGTGGCTGTGTGACGGACCCGTGCATTTCAAGACAGTTTTCCACTTGATCAGTCTTGACTCTTACTTC
Organism: Ixodes ricinus; assembly: GCA_037355805.1. Taxonomy (NCBI): domain Eukaryota; kingdom Metazoa; phylum Arthropoda; class Arachnida; order Ixodida; family Ixodidae; genus Ixodes; species Ixodes ricinus. Next base: position 42,242 of record JAZHYW010025147.1, on the reverse strand, counting down.
ATCTTGAACAATACACGCACCACCGAAGCTGCGAGCGTGTACGGCGAGCGAAAGGTACGGTCACCCCACTCAGACGTTCGTGCGTCAGACAGAACCGTCTCCAAGATCGGTGCCCCCGACAACAATTCATCCACGCCACACGCAAACACGAAGAAACCCCATCCCCCGACCCTGGCACGAGGAGGGTGTCAGAGTCAACAATAAACGACCGAAGACGTCCCCAGAGAAACGCAAACTTTCGTTAGCGGTACAGCGAAGCGTAGCAAGGGGACAAAGAGAGCCCGGGGAGTGTCGATGTCCCGTCTGGCCGCCCTCGCGAGAAGGCGGCGGCCGAGTACGCCACCCGAGCTGTCCGGGCGGACAGCAGAGGACCCCGAAGACAGGGTCCTATCCAACACCGCCTAGAAGACAAGGCCCGAGCGTGACGTCATCGTTAGAGGCTCGCTCTCGTTGCGAGACGGCGCTGATTGGATCCGCTAGTCATGACGTTTGGGAGAGGAGAGGGTGCAGGCCTTGGGGGTTCGAGGTGGTATTGCCCTATCCCGCGCGTACCTCCGAAGGGTCCCCCCGTCGCCGCCATTCGTCTCGCCACAGCACTCAGTGGCCCGTGCGGTCGGCCCTTTTCTTCGCGACACCCCGACCGTGACTTGCATATCCGTTCGTGACCTTGGGCCGTGTACCGTGGCCAGTCGTTGTCGCTGCCATCGCGGGAGTCACTCCCTCGCGCCGTCGTTGTCAAACTCCTTTTGTAAACGCGATCCCTGACGTATCGCCCGACTCGGCGCTCAAGTGCGACCGACCGTTTGTCGACCGTTTGTGACCTGGACTCGAACTGGGTGACGTCCAGGGATTAGAGTCGAACCGCGGCTTATAACAGTTATTACGGCATTGGAAGATGCTGTGCCAGTCAACCATGGGACAAGATATTCCACAGGGTTCGAGTAAGAGAGAGAGAGAAAAACGAAATCTGGATCAAAAGATGAACCAGAAAAAATTAGATTTCTCTATGAGCCGACGCCCACTAAGCCTAATATTCGTTAAACAAAAATTTCATTGTGCGCGCCTGTAACATTTGAGCTAAATTTAAAAAAATAAGAAAAACGTTTTTTTTTTCTTGCTGACAAATTTTCGTCAAAGAAACCGATGCGACAGACCACCACAATGTCATTTATTAGTTTAACGAATATTAGGTCCAAGTGGACGGCGGTTGATAGCGATATTTAATTTTTGCTTTAATTTTAAGTTAATAACGTCATGATTTCAAGATTTCGGCTCTATCACCACTGTAGCGTCACATTCAGGCAAATTTGCAGCTTTCCGCGATGCGCAGTTTATTCACGCGGGCCAAAAAACCATACTTCCATGTTTGCTTTATTTGGGGGTCCCTGCATGTCGCTTCTAATGTTTGTAGAACTCCAGAAGTATTTTATAGTGCAATACACATCATCCCGCTTTCTTGTGACTTCATACATCATGCAACTATGCTGAACTTTTATTTTAGGAGAATGAAGAAGATTACTGTTCGTTGACAGGGCCTTCTGCAGGGAATCTATGCAAGACACTTGTAAACGAAACTAAGACTCGCTAATAATAATAGTATTATTTATTTCAATTTTCTACAAATGGTGGGAAAAGAGGAAAAAGCTTCAAAACCGGACGTACATTTTTATTTATTTAAATACCTTACACACCCTCAAGGGGCATTATGTAAGGAGGGTGGGGGTTGCAAAGCAGAATAAATTGAGAATACTGAGCACAAAAACAACAAAATCAACCACACTTAAGTACACATGCATCAAAGGCCCCCAAAAAGTAGTTAAATCTCGGCGAAAAAGAACTTGATTACTTTGACAAACAATGTTATCGGGCAAGTCGTTCTAGTCAGCAATGGCGGATGGCAAAAACGAGCAGAAAAACAAGGATGACTTACAAGAGATAAGTTTAATCTTACATGAGTTATCGATGCGGGCTGAAACATATAACAGTTGAAAGAGAAGTGATGAATGAAGTGATGCCGAGTAGTAAATTTTATGCAGAAGACATAGCTTTGATACCCTGCGGCGTATCTCAAGCGGATGAAGGTCAGCACGAGTTTTAAGGTTAGTTACACGGTATGACGTGAGTAATCAGAAAAAAGAAACGAACGGCTCGGTTTCGAAGTGCTTCCAGTGAGGCAGATAAGTAATGATAATGAGGGTTCCAAATGCTGCAAGCGTATTCCAGGATCGGTCGAACAAGCGTGACGTATGCTAGTCGTTTAAGAAAAGATGGGGCAGAATTAAGGTTACATTTTAAATAACCGAGACTACGGTTAGCTCTTGAAATAATGTAATTAATATGCATGTTCCATGATAGATCGGAGGTTAGGTGAACTCCTAGGTATTTGTAAGATTGGACTAATTCCAACGGGGTATTTTGAATATGATATTGACTAGGGTACAAACAAGAATTATTAGGGCGAATGAAACGGACGTGCTTGCATTTAGAAGAGTTTAAAATCATGACCCATTTAGTACACCATGAGCTGATGTTTAGTAAGTTATCTTGAAATATTTAGTAACTCATCCCCTTACGTAAGCACAACAAGGACAAGTCACATATGCTGTTCAACTTTAATATTTCAGGGGTTCCTCTGGAGGTGAAACCAAGCAAAATTCAAGCTGAAGATCCGGACGAGGAGATCAGAGCTCCCATTAAATATACCTTCAATTCAGGTAAGCACTTCATACACAATACCACCGAGCCACGAATTGCGCAGAAAATTGAGTTGACTAAATTGACAATGCCTAATTATCTTTTTTGCCTTTAAGTCCACTTCAGTGCTGTTAACAGGTTCCATTGCTACTTAGACCATTCTGATAATAGGGTGTTTTCAATGACGTAATTTCGTCCACCATTTTGTTGTTGTGAACTGCCTGGCGTACGCTGAAGGTGAGCATTCCAAGGATATTCATGACCCTCATATACGTAGAGCATATAAGCTTATAAGTCTTACAAGGCTGACATCTCCTCAACAGGTTGCGATGTAATCCTTCAAATCAGTATTTTTGTTTAAAAAAACGAACTAACAACAAAATGGCGGATTGACGTCATGTGAAAACGCCCTATAGCTTTCTGGGAAGTGCCACCTTTGTCTTCTGGGATCTGAATCGCACCCCGCGGCGTACGCAACACTTCACTTCCATGAACTATCATACGCTGTGCATGCGCTCCACAGATGGGTCCGGACATTTCATTGAATGCTGTTTCATCGAATGCCAACTCATCGAAGCCGTTTCATCGAACGCCATTTCATCGAACGCCGTTTCACCGAAGCCGTTTCATCAAAGACCGCCTAGTTGATTAGTAGGAATTCTTTTATCCAGGAAATAGTTTTCCTTTTGACACGAGGATAGCAGACCTTCTTTTCCTACAGGGGGAACTAATGATAAACTCTATTATCTCCACTACGCCTTGCATTTCTTCTTTTTGTTTCATAGCAACTCGTGACTTGTGGTGCTAATGTTAACAAACGGAACACCGTCTTGACATTTTATGAAACATGTGACCATCGGGTGTGGTGACGAAGGTACGTCCCTTCAAGGCCGTATCCTCGTTTTTGAAGAGAAGTATTTTGTTTCAAGCGCAAAGCCATCCTTGAAGTAATCGCGTGTTTCCACGTCGCGCCAAACAGATAAAAAACACCTCTCCCCTCTGTTTATTTATCGCAGTCGGCAAAAGCCGCTGGGCCTGCCGGCTTTTCAACCTATGTTCTTGAAAGGAAGCTATTCTCCTAGGATAGAATAAAAACGCAGGTAAATAAATAAATTAAAAATAAAATCAGCAGAACCCATCCTTTGGGAATGATTATCTACGTTAATGCGAATAGCATCAAACGGTGCGGAGTTATGCGCGTTCGTCAGGTGGCCGGCACACTCTAGATACGCCAGCCCACTCTTGAGGCGATTCTAAATTTGTTGACACTTTCACAGCCCTGCGCACGATCTCCGCAGCCCAGCACGTGCGTTTGTGTCACTTAGGAAGGCGAGCAAAGCACGCGCCATACGCACAAACACTCAAAATGGTACCGACCAGACTTTCTGGCGTCTCAGCTAGTCTCAACCAACGGTACTCTAAACGGTTGTTTATATCTTTACCATAGGACGCGCTTTACAGCGCTGTCACAGCTACCGGTGCGCGCGCGTTCCATGCACGAGGGCTCATTCCGCTCTCGTGAGGCTGAGCACGGCTGCTACATCACCCTCTCCCGAGCGCGGGAGAGGGTGAGCCAGCGGCCGTGCTCAGCCTCACGAGAGCGGAATGAGCCCTCGTGCATGGAACGCGCGCGCACCGGTAGCTGTGACAGCGCTGTAAAAGCGCGTCCTATGGTAAAGATATAAACAACCGTTTAGAGTGCGTTGAATGACTGCCTTCATAGCTCTGTGGTTAGCGCGTCTGCCTGCTGATCAAAGGGTCAACGGTTCGAATCCCAGCCGGCGCCGGTCTTTTTATTTATTTATCGACCCGCGGCGTAAGAGGTTAGATAGCCAGATAGATAGATAATACATAGACGAAAAGTGCGTGAAGTATCCAAGGAAATGCTAATTCGCATTAAAAAAGGCGTAGCGAGGATGTAACCTTCATTCGTGAAGAAATAGGGAATTATCTGGTGGAGTAGAGGCGCTTCAGTAAGTCACACACAAACTCAAGCTTATGTTTATGGTTCAATAACCAAACTTTTAGTAAAAAAGTGATCAAGGTAGTAGCTTATTTTCTTGTGATTCGACAGGAATGTGAAAACAACTCAAAAGCGAGAGTAAAACGTAAAAAAGATACACAATACGGCCCCTAAATTTGAGTAAGTGAAACTGGATGAAACGGCGTCAAACGATTCGATGAAAGGGTGTTCGATGAATCGGCGTTGGACGAAATGCCCACTTATTACATGGAACGACGTTCGATGCTCAGTGACTCGGCATTTTTCTTCCGGGTAATAAGCGCTGGAAGGGTGTATACACCTTTCTGGGGCTTGCCACTCCTTTCCAATGCTCAACATCCCGGCAAAAAGTGCCGAGTCACCGGACCGGTTCACGCGTGTGCGGCGTTCTGATATTCGGCCAGGGGTTTCCCACTCCGCATGCTCAGAACGCGGCCCAGACGACAAAGATGGCGGCATGCAGAAACGATCATAGCAAAAGGTGACTAACCTAACCATCACTAAAGTTGCCTCCTCTTTACAGACGCCCCGGAGTACTCCTACTTCGGGAGCTGCACCCGCAGACGGGTCACGTGACCCTGCAGCGGCCGCTGCCCGAAGGCTTCGCGCTGCCCGTCACGCTGGTGGTGCGCGCCACGCAGAAGGACAACGCGGACCGCTTCACCCTCACCACGCTCACGCTGACCGGAGACAAGTTTCTGCCCCACGAGCTCCACTTCCTCAACTCCCACTACGAGGCCAGGGTGCTCGAGAGCACGCCTCCGGGCCAGATCGTGCTCTCCCTCCACACCACCAGGGCCACCGAAAAGGTGCCTCGCCTAAAGCCCCTCTATCCTGGGAAAAAGTGGCGCCATTCACTGTTTTGGGGAATGCTCGAGACACGTGCCGCGCGACACTTCTGGGAAGGACATGGCGTCTGAAATGCAGCTCAGTGCTGCGCTCCGTATATGTGCTCCGTTTGCCACTTAAGCTGAGACTGCAGCCAAAGCTACAAGCGCAAGCTCCTGGCTTTGAGACTTAGTGCTTTTAGCGCGAGCGCCTCGCTCCGCGCAACAACGCTTCAAAGCAACGATCTCGAGCTCTCGTGCTCGTGCTCTCTGCTTAAGGGGATGAACGTGAGTATACACGACTGGAAGCAGGGCATCTGGCTGCCGCCATGCCTCGGCTCGTGCGGGCCAGCATACGTGCAACTGGAAGCCTGCCAAAGCTACGTTCATGTGCACGCGCTGCACGTGCTTGCACGGACGGGGCGCCAGTCGGGCGCCATGGCTTGCAATAGACCATTTGCTGTCTTGCCCAAGCATCAAGGAGAATGCAAGGGAGTTGGTGTTCCACGCGCCACACGCGCGCGCCTTTCCTGTATAAAAGATTCGAAGTAAATAACCAAAAGAAAGCATTGACGAACGCGCGTGCAAGATGCCATTTGTTTTAGGTTTTGCTTTGGAAAAGTTACTACTGCTGAGGCCAGCACGTGCGGCGCGTGGAACACCAATCCCCGCATTCTCCTTGATGCTTCGGTAAGACAGCAAATGGTCTATTGTCTATACTCCGTCTCGCCTTTATGCTGTACCCAACGTTACTAAAACCAACTTCAGTTGGGAAAACCGCCATAGAGACTCGCTCCGAAAAAAAGTGGCCCCCGATCTGTCCTCGCGTACCGAGCTAATGGCGGACACAACGCCACCATTTCTCCCGCAGCGGCCGCCTCGAGGAACCGCACGTTACTCCCGATTTTTTGGCTTTAGTCGGCCATTTTTGGAGCCGAAATAGATGCGCAGAGGAATAGGTTACAGGGGTGCCACCCCCGTCTCCCCGGACGGATAGCACGCGTCTAGCTGCCAGAAGCAAAATGCACCTAGATCGGGACGCGCCACCTGAAAAGCACCAGTGCAGGCGTGGTTGTATAAAAACAATATTAATTGTGCCGCAAAACCTTGCAAACTAAAAATTTTAAAAACATCACGCGCACATCGTTTTGTTTTAAAACTCCAATAAATTTCCATGCAAAAAGAGTCTTTTCCGTTTGTTTTTACGCAGCAAAACATGCTTTCGTAAAAGCCCAAGGTGACCACAGTACGAGACAAATGATAAAGAGTGGCGCTGTTGTCGCATTTTAGCTCCGGTCTCGGTGGACGCCAGCGGCCCAGGTTTCGACGCGTGAGTTTCCCAACTGAGTGTTTTAGTAACGTTGGCTGTACCGCAGAGAAGGCTAGAAGCGCGAGCTCAGAGCGTTGGGAGGTGCTCTCAACGCACGAGAGCTTGTGCCGCCAAGATGTGCCCTAGAGCAAGGAGCTCGCGCTCGTAGACTTTCCTGCGGTACATCATAAGCGCCGCTAGCGAGATCGTACATTGCTCGAGCCAGGGCGGCGTACAAAATGGAGTTCGGCCCTCTTGCATAGTTCTACTCACTTTTTACCAGGGTATTTCAAAAACTCACTCGTGATCACAGAGGAGGACAGGGTTTCGTAGCTGAACGTTACAAGAATTACCATATTGTAACGTTCCTTTACGTATGCTGTCTCGAAACTAACCGAAGATTTAGAACATAGCCACCGAGAGACACCAAGCACTTCCTTCCATGTCGATTGCAAAAAATGAAAGATTGGACTGGATTGTATTTATTCGGCTTCCCCTTTGTAGCGGATGATCAGGCATACCGCCTGATTACATGGTTACCAGGCTAACGAAAAAAACAAGCGCGTCTTGGTACAAACAGAGTTTTATGGATATCCGTGGCGCACCCGTGACGGAGTTCTGGGGTAAACAGAAACAGCTGTACCCGTGCTCAGACCAACAACGGCCACCACAGAATCTACTGTCATCGCAGTTACCATTTGTTAAATCAAAATAAAATCTGGCCAAAGTGTTTTTTTTTTCGTTATGCAAAAAGTATGGCAGCAACCTTCTTGCAAAATTTGATGGCCATTTCAAAGGCAAAATCTCATAACTTTTCACTTCATTGGCAGAGATGGCATAATTATATCCCAATCAAATGTTCCTGAACGCAATAGATTTGTGTTGTACTGTCGCACAACTGCACGCACACGCAACAGGAGTGCCAGTAAAATGATGCATGTTGTACTGAATCTATGCTACATAAGTCTAATGCAATGTCCCATCTACTTTCAGAGCGTGCAATTCCAGCTACTCGAGAATGAGGACGAGATGTTCGCCATACAACCAACGTGAGTATCGGGCCCAGACAAGTCAAATAAATCCACCCAAAATTCGTTTGATGAAATATGTTCATCTCTTTTCGCAGAGGGGAGATAATCCTTGCCCGGCGTCTAGACTATGAAATGAAGCAGGACTACACATTGCAAGTTCTCGCCACTGACGGAAAATATGTAAGTCCCACCTGACAAAAATGCGAGCAATTTTTCACGTCACGTTACATTACTACATATACTCGAGTCGTGGAGGTAGTTGAAGCTACTAGAAAGAACTTGAAATGAAACCATCTGTAAGCCACAAGAGTGTATGCCAACGTTTATTTGGTGTCCTGAAGAAGCCAAGTCTCTTAGCGAAATGTTGGCAGCTACTCTGAGGCTTCCAGGTGATTCCTTTTCAGAATGCTACCTATTAGCAGTCCGACTCGAGTCACAAATATTTTGTGCGCGTTTCCAGAACGACGTCGCCAGGGTGAACGTAAGCGTGATCAATGTCAACGACAACGACCCGCAGTTTCGTCAGGGACGTTACTCCTTCATGGTGACTGATCCGCACATCAAGAAAGGAGAACTGATAGGAAAAGTAGATGTGAGTACCACCTTACATGAGTTACTTCATAAGAAACATGAAACAGAAAACTAATGTGCATAACATGATTTCCATTCTTATCTCAACAGGCTGTTGATGCAGACAGTAATGACACCGTGCAACTGAGCATAGATGGACCATCAGCACGGTGAGAATTTCGATTTTGAAATTCTTTTATAATTCTTGGAGCTGAGAGTCAATGAAGATCCGACAGGAGTAATCGAAACCCCCTACTCAATAAATGAACTGCCTTCGTTGCTTTTAAAAGCATACACCATCGAAAAAGGATGAACACTCAATTGCACGTGCAACATAAACAACATTGTTATAAGGAACGATTTGATAGACAAATGATATTAAAGAACTGATGAAACATTGGAAGTGAGAAAGGGACTGCTTATCAACATTGCTATTAGCGACGACATAATTAAACTATCACGAAAAAACAAGGTACTGCCACCCGATTTTGAGATTATAGGCTATAACCTGCTGTGTCAGTAGAAAATACAGTTAATACTTGGTGTCCCCCAACCAGCTTCCTGTCTTTTTCCAACAATTACTGCCACACTCAACAAGTGCTACCTCACATGGCACAAACATAGCTGGCATATGTATTATCTTTCAACAAAGACAATATTAAAGCGCTGGTTGGTCATATGTTTAAGCAGCTCAAGGACATTTGATAGGGAAGGAACAGTGGTCCAAGAATGAACCATAGGTTCACAAAAAAAAAACCACAAAGCTTTGGTTACCCCGAACACCTCGGAAGCTCCCAGAATTATTCTCTTTGTGCACTGCAGAGGAGCCAATCATGTTCCTACGGCTGAACAAAGATGAGTAAGAGAAAGACTCTATTCCCCACATTGCTTATGAAGGCTTTTCATGATCAACAACAGCGGGGTAGAAGTTTTCTTCTTGTGTGTTGCATAGGAGCCAATCATGTTTTTACAGCTGAACAGAGAAGAGTGAAAAAAAGGACCGTATTCTCCACATTGCCCACGCAGGCTCCTCATGATCAACAACTGCACGGTAGAATTTTTCTTGCGTGTTGCATAGGAGCTAATCATGTTCCTACAGTTGAACAAAGAAGAAAGCATAGAAAAAGAAAGATCACGTTTCCCGCATTGGTCACGCAGGCTCTTCACGATCAACAACCGCGGGGAGGTGCGCATCCGCGACCTGGAGTTCCTCAACTCGACCACGTCCCACCTGGTGGTGGTGGCCACCGACGACGGCGTGCCGCCCCGCAAGTCCACGGCCCTGGTGGAGGTCAAGTTTCCCGAGGAGGCCGTGGTGCTGGGCAGCGTCCTGGCGCCCAAGAAGGACGAGGGCAGCTTCATCCTCATGATCGTCTTCGGGGCCCTACTGGGCTCCCTGCTCCTCATCATCATCACCCTCACCGTCTACATCCTCAAGAAGTAAGTGTCCTCCCGTCTCTGTACGAAGCGTTCTTAAAAGCGGTCTGATGTGAAGAAAGTTGCAGGTTAAGATAGCAGGACAAGCCCATCCCAAAAAGCTCTCTGCTCCCCTTGATTCCTGGCTTCCTCCTTTCCAGCATTCGCTTTGCTAAAGTGGAAAGAGTGGAGGACTTTGTGGGAGGAGCTTGCTCCTTCTACTTTTAACCTAGAACAAACTTCACAGCATACACCTTCTTGTTATCCCTAACACGATAGTGGACGTTGTGATGGTTCGAAACTCAAAACTTATGAGCTAGACGAGCGAACATGGAGCTGCAAATATTGCTGTGAATCTCCTTTTTGAGCAAAAACTGATTTCATATATTTCATTGGCGATTCACTCCGTTCAGAAATTGTCCTATATATTATTACATGAAATCAATATTTACAATGAAAAGGTAGGCCACGGATGGTGCATTAGCATTGAAAATGAAGTGTACATTGTCATGTGCTTCATTCTTTAAATGATTGTAGAGTACTGATCTTAGCTTTCGTTACCAGGTACCGTTATTTAATATAAGAAGTGGGCAACAGTTGCTTTACAGATTATGTTGTACTAGGCAGTGACGCAATTGCTGCGCAAAACTGTGCCACAGGGCTTACCCTGCTACACCCTGCTGCGTTTCACCAAGATGTGATGAATTTGCACCAACACTGCATTGAAACATAATTTCATATTAATACTGAAAGTATATTAGTCGAGGCTCCACCACATGGCCGGATCGTTGCGGTAGGCATGTCCAAATTTTCAAAACTTTTGGTTATCGCCTTTAATTCCTTAACCATATTTAGTTCCGGGGAATTTCTGACCCTCAACTGCTTAGTTGCTGCCTTAAAAATTGCATTCATTGCCTTCAAAATCAAATTTCTAACCGCAAACAATATTTAAAAAAGAAAAACGATTTCTGCATCGATATGTTGGCAGAGCCTCCAAATAAGCCCTGAGCAAGCCTGGTTCGTTGAAAACGAATGATTGCGTGAATTGGGGAAATCAAACGAGCTATACTCGTCGTGAATGGTTCGGGGATGGCTCCAGGTTGACAAGCTAAGCTCGTCCAAAACGGTTAAGCGGTTAATAACATACTAATCAATTTAATCTCTTATCAAAGTGCTCAGAAGTCGCGCAATATTTCTCATGTTCATAGGCTCCTGTGGTGGGTTACGTAGCTTCGTTGAGCGTGCTTCTCATTGCGCACTGGTGCACTGTAATAAACCGAGAACCACGGAGTAGGCATTGCGATTTTGCGTATCTTGTTTTGCCACAGCGCAGTCGCATGCTAAGGGAAAGTATTCCTCCAGAGCAGGAAGTTCCACACACAATTGCAACAAGTATACTAACAAAGAAAAAAAAAAGGAACTCTGTAAGTTCTGATGTAACGATTATACGTTGCAGCAAAAAGTTCTGAATAGGGCTGCTGTTATATATATGATAGATGAGGGAGGAATAGATGATTGATAGATAAAAATAAATGTAACATTCTGACGATTTTTTTTTTTTTTTATTTCAATTTTTAGATATAACAAGGATACTTGAGTATTGCAGGAAGATTCATATGGGCGGCTCTATGGGCTTATATTTTTATGTAATTCTCCTGTTCAGTTATCCCCTTTACATATGTTCCATACCTGTGTGATGGCACAGTGAACTGATTATTCAAATTAAAACTAAATTAGCTGGAAAAAAGGATGGAAACTTAGAAATAACCTTAATGAGCTCGACTTGTTCACATGCCGATTTTTGTTATCCTAAAGTTCCAGATATAAAATGTCATTGATGTTAATAATCAAATCAGAAAAGCTTCGTTTTAATCTCAATTAGTCATCACAGTTTTATTACAACCTTTAAGACTTCAGTGAGACGTCAATTTAGGTACTTCATAGTATTGTGTTCTAACATTATTTTTGTAGAATATAATTTGATTTACCTTTGGCTCCGTACCTAAAATAACCCTTCACAGCAGTTCATACTGTCCTTCATCACTCAGCACATTGTTGTCGTACCTGGCACATCTACACGTAATAAACAGCTAGTAGTTAATTCTGCGTTTTGGATGTTTGAGGGAATCAAACCTGCCGTGCAATTAAATCTAACAAAAGGTTCCACAGAAGTGGGAAGGCAAAGTAGACAATGTCTTTTGATGGACTGGCCAACACATGTATCTTAACATATAATATTCGCAGTGGTAAGAATGAAAATGAAATGCATGCTTGTGCTCCAAAGTTTATTTTTCTGCTATAAAAATGGACTTTTAGTAGCTCCAAAATGACTCGGACCAGTCATATCACTGACTATGTCCTCTTGAAAAAGATTATTATTAAGAGATTGGACAATAACAACACCAAACAAATCTCAGGAGATGTAGAGAAACTCGACATCTAATGTCAGTTTTCTACAGTAAAAATATTTCTCTCAGCATCCTCCTCCCCAAAACTGTGAAATATAATTTATTAAAATTTCCTTATTTTTATCTTTCAATCATGCATAAACTTGGTAACCAAAGCTAGAATAAACCTGAGAAGTGAGAAATATTCTCAACAGAAAGCTCTATCAAACAAGAATTTACTAAACTGCAAACAGGTAACTCACAACTGATACAATGTGGTGTATCAGCGAGCATTAGCATTTCGAAGCATAAAGTGATATTGTCAGGACAAACCTTGTCACACTTTTATAATCTGGAGGCTGCCACAACCAGATCAATTAGTTTGATGTTGATACCTAGCTCTCTGACTGGCCATTTTCTGGAACCAGGAATTGTCCTCAGCAATTCCATTCATAATTTTACTTCAGTACAAGACAAATGAATGTCTCTATATGAGAAGTAAAAAGCCTGTGACTAGCAAAACGAAGGTGCTAACAGCAGTGCTCTCCCCAAACCCCTTCCCTTAGCAAAAAGTACCGCAACCGACTGCCAGTGTCCATCAACGGAAATGGGCACGCCCCCTGAACAAGGTGGCCAGCATCAAGATCGCCACCAGTGCCACCAACAAGCTCATCAACCCTCCGCGACCGCTCGCCGGCGTCGAGAACCCCATCTTCAACCTCTCCGACAGCAAGTCGGAAGACACGACGGAGGACATGAGCGAGAGGGAGACTGTTCCCGACAGTCCGGAGGCTGCCCAGACGCCCAACGGAGCCGTCCCCAACGGGAGGGGTCTTAGAGGCGGTCCGAAACGGACACCTGGGCAATGGGAACATCATGAACATCCAATGGCCCATCGGCTCCATTCCGAGGAGGGTCAAAAAGCTCAGTTGGGAGGATGAGCAGCCCAACAAGGTGGGTGGCTGGTGTGGGAGTTTGTTCCTTTGCGGTTAGTGCAACATAGTCCCTCATGATTAGCACCCCATAGTACCTTGTGGTTAGCACACCATAGTCCCTCATGGTCAGCACGCAATAGTCCCTTGTGGTTAGCACACCATAGCCTCTTGCGGTTAGCACACCATAGCCCCTGTGGTTAGCACCGATTGCCACTTGAGGTTAATGTACCTAGTTCCCTCGTGATTAGTGCTTTTAGTCCCTTGTGATTAGCATCCCATAGTCCCTCACTGTTTGTGTACCATAGTCTCTTGTTGTTAGTGTGCCTACAGTAGTGACCATAATATTGAGGACACATACAAAATAGTAGCTACATTTGCAGTTGATCCAGTTGTGTATGGTGTTCCTATACTGGGGACCTACATGCAATGGCAACATCTGCTGTTGAGTGAGTAGGTGCATGTTACGTAGACTAAACGGTGCGAAGGACATAAGGACAAGTAGGACACAGACACAGTGCAGACAGTACCCTCCTTGTCTTCTTTGTGGCATTTATTTTATGCTACAGTATGTGTAATAGCAGTATGCAGGTACCAATGTAGGGGCTCCAAGAAAGTTCACCATGAATGAATATGTGATAGTAATAATATGTATTTACATTCAAATTCACGAAGACGGTTGTTTGGCAAATTATAACAGCAAAAGATTAAGCGGTGCAGGCATATTTTCAACGTGTAGACGTGCAAATATGAGAAATGGTTTAAATTTACTTATTCAATCAATCAATTGCATGGCCAAGTTCTGAAATTGGCAAGTTGCCCAATATTTCCCCTTGATCACGCACGCCGCCACCCTTAGATCAGAGCATAACTCATATTAGGCAGTAGTTTTAGAAATTCTCCCCAAAACCACGTTTTGTTTTGTGTGGTGTTTTAGAAGTACCTCAAATACTATGATTTGGGCACTGCACAGGAATCTACAACAGGCTCTAACACGCACATTTTGTTCCAAAATATACGAGTCTAGATTGCATGCGCATTATAAATGGAACATTCCTACCACTGCGGTGCAAACAATCGCTAAGACGAATCCCAGTGTTAAGGAGCAGTGTGTGACCCCTGCTATGCACTCCATCCACAGACTGCACTGGACCCGGACGTCAGCGTCACACCTCTGACCAACGGTCAGTCTCCAGATCACAACGAACTTACAGTGTACTTCTAGGTCAATCTACCAACTGAACTCTTATCCCATACCGGGAAGCCTCTGAGGACCACAGCTAAGCAAACCCCTCAGACTGCGAGGGAAGTGTTCAGCAAGCAAGTGTGATATCAACCCGCAAGTGCCTTCATCACAACCGCATCAAAACCCCCAGATCTTCCAACGCCGGCATCTCACCCGACGAGATTGTGTGCCCTTTACTGCCAGAGTGCTTCACGGCGAGGTGCAGTGTGGTGATCTGTGTGGAACCAACCAGGAGGCCCGCGATAGGGACAAACTCTGTTTCGTAGTAGCCCGGTACTGCTAAATGCCCCCTGAAATGAACCTTTGGTGAGATATTCTGGAGGTCTTTGGAGGTAGTGAGGGCCAAAGGGGTGAATCCTACACTCTTAGAGACTCTGTGAACGAAATGTGTTTCAAAGCATGATGCTTTTTTTCTACAAGGAAGAACGAAGTGAAAAACAGCCAACTAGGAGGGGGGAGGTTCGCCGAGCGTGCGTTGATATCTGCGACTCGTGCAAAACTGCCCGAAACTTCTGTCTGCAGCCCGCGAGTAGAAACCCTAACATCCAGCAATCATTGAGTTGCATTCAATAAGGCGACAGCAGCAATATCACCGAATTCGAAAACTTGAAATTCGTCTCGTGGCAAGAGAATAACATTCATATACTAAATAACAGTAACTGCAGATACCTAAAGCCGAACCATCGAAGTGTAACTGCTCTTTGGACACTCGCCGTAATCAGTGCCGCAAGGACAAAGCAAAGATGGAAAAGACAAAATTGTGTCCAAAACAAGATGTTTTGTGGACAATGTATCACATTTAAACTAGCAAACATTGCTGTGGCCTATGAGAAAGCCACGGAGTAAAGATACCTGAAAGTCAGGGACATGCCGTTATTCCTTTCGAAGGAACCTCCAAGCTCGAAGGAACCTACAATCACCTCTTGGCATATTTATTGTGTGGTCGGTCACAATAGTGTCTCCTCAAGTGCCAACACTTTTCTTTCTCATTTTCCCAAACTGTGTATTTTTGTGAAAAGGAGGCTTCTGGGCCGAAAGAACTAATTAAACTCGGCATCTGACGAGGAGCAGAATCCCAGCTTTTGCAATGCCTTATACGAGTTAATAACCTGCATCGCGGCTTTCGATGCTTTCGATTCACCAAAGAGACTATGAGGAAATTAACCCCAAGTGTAAATAGGAAGTGAGTTTTTTGTTGTAAATAGTATACCTCATGCATTTTGAGTACTGAAGAACAATCCCAGAAAAGGAATCGCTCGGTGACCTCTATTTTTTTAGCGTCTCGGAGGAAATTGTGTGCATAGTTTTGTATAGTTTCTGGTCTGTTTTTTTGTTTTTTTTTATGTGCAGCAGTGTATTGAACACTCAAGAATAAAATGTTTCTAAAGTTCACCCTGTTTCTATTGTGTTCTACAGTGTTGTGTTTTGTTTTGAACATAACTTTATTTAACACGATAAACGGCCAACGGGTCATCAGCTTTCATGGCTGTTGTTCGTCTCCCGTCTGTTGGTTTTGCCGCACATGGGCTTGAGGGCACGGCGGTGACGCGATGGGCCAGAGGCCCCCTCTCTTAGCGGGTCGTGTAGTCGATACACTACTGTAAAATCCTGAGAGATAGCCCACCGAAAGTAGAGAGAAAATTGGGTGAAAATAAGAAGAGGGCTAACTTTTGGTGTGCAATCAAGAAAAGTTGAAAAAAATGCTATTTTTAGATCATGTGTTTCTGTCAAACTCGTTATCGCGACGAGGGGCAATGAAGTAAAGATGATTGTACTTCCCAGTCAGCAATGTTCACTTTTATCCCGCCATAGCTAACTAGACGCATTTACGCCAAGGTCATCATTGATCTGAACACTATGATTACTAGGAGTGGGCTATCTTTCAACATTTAAGAGGAAATAGCACATCAAGTCAAAAATAGAGGTGGGTTACCTTTCGGGGGTGTCTGTCGGGATTTTATGGTACATACAGTGTAGATGATTAATTTTATTTCTTATGGCACTTCTGTTCCTCAACATAGCTCAACTTTGTAATGGGTAAAACTAATGCATGTTAATTTAGAAATTCCCACGTGTCTCAAATAACCCAGTTTATTATAAACTTTTTTTTTAATCTGTTTGTGTTTGAAATGACAACCGGCAACAAGATATTATGAAATTATGAAAAAAAAAATGGAGTGGTGGGCGGTCAGTTGGAGCGGTGGGCGGCCAGTCAGAGCGGTGGGCGGCCAGTCGGAGTGGTGAGCGGCGAAGCCACCACTCCGACTGGCCGCCCACCGCTCCGACTGGCCGCCCACCGCTCCGACTGGCCGCCCACCGCTCCGACTGGCCGCCCACCGCTCCGACTGGCCGCCCACCGCTCCAACTGACCGCCCACCACTCCATTTTTTTTTATGTCGCGGGATGACGATGCGATTTGGCCTGTGCACATGGCTGCAGACCGTCGCCGTCGTACTCAGCAGGTCCGCGCACCAACACGTTATCGTTCGCTATCGCATCGCTGATTGCCGCCACTGCCACATTGCTTCAAACGAAGAGCGCAATGGCGCTTGGCTTGTTTCTTTTTTTTTTCTTTCTCTATCTCAGCGGTGCTTTGCCGGCAGTGTCCGGGGGGCGGGGGCGGGGCGGGGGCGGGGGGGGGGGGTGCGATAAACAGAAGCGACGACCCAAAAAACCCTAACATAAAAATGAACCCCCCCCCCCCTCCGTGTATTGTCCACCCCTCAGAAATTCCTGGGGAGAACCCTGGAACTGATATATCAGTCTTAGTAACAGATACTCACGGATTTTATGAACCAAATTTCTGAGATAAACTAAATTTAACACGACACCACGAAACATTACTCATCACAACATCTGCAGTGGCAAAAGCCTCTACACATGTTCACCTTGCCAGCAATCAGGGTGATGCACACTCTTATAAGCAGAACAAAAAGACGATGTGACACAACCTCAGTGAATTGCAGGCAAAGCAATGTACCAACAATGATATAACGAGGCAATGACCACCTCTTATGTGGCCATCAATCTAGCACCTGCTGCCTCTACCAGTCCTTTCATACTTGTATCTCGATCAAAGCCACCACATTCCATTTCATAATCTTAAGGGGAAGACTGTTGAGGAGGGTCAACATTTGAACCGCTTTCTGCACTATAGACTGATAGTAGTTAATGATAAAGGGTGCAGAAAAAGTTTCAGCTCTATATACTAAATGTGAAGGAAATTACAGCGACTTCTATAAAGTGTTCACCGTCACTGTTTAGTCAATCTATCGTTAGAAAACTATAATGTTGTACCAAAGGTTTTCTTTTCCTAGATGTGAAGCACAGTACTACTCGTGGAGTGCGGCTGTGAAATCTTTTTGTGAAAAGTTGTTTTCTCCGACAAGAAATGGCTTTTTGAAATTCAAATTATTTGTTGACTTTTTGTGTCTTTGAAGGAATGTTAAATGTTTTTTTATAGAAAACATTAGTAAAGTAGAAATACAGTTCCATTGCCGCATTCCTTATTAGATTTTGGTCAAGAAAAACTAAACATGAGCCTTTCCCTTAGTCACATTATCAAACGATAGATTGGCTAAAATGAAATTTATGGCAAAAAAGTGAAATCCAGAAAAATGCATTCAAAGTGTTCACAACCCTGCCTTTAATATAGGGCCTCTAAAAGGGCACTAAAAGAGCCCAGCAGCGTAGGTGGGGCCCTCCCCTTGGAGGAGCTTCTGCTCGGAGGCCACAGCTTCCATCTTGCGTTGCTTGTGGGCGACTCTGGACGACTGCAGAGCACTTGCTCGAGGCCTGGCGAGTCGGTGCTGGGTCGCCTTCTCTGCCTGGGACTCATGGTTTACTCCCGCATTCCATCATCATTTCGAGAAGTGCTCTTTCAAAGCCCCTTGGTCCACAATTATATTCCAGGACAGCTAGGGCCACTGCTGTCTCGATGGTCTGGAGGGATGCAAACTCCGTCTTCGGACACCTCTTCCAAATGGGGACGTTGAAGGACTCGTTGGCATTCTGGGTTTTCATGCGAGAGCACCCGGAAAACACATCCTTCTGGTTCAGATGGTTGTACAGTGGAAGAAGTTCCTTGGCCACATCTCTTGAGAAGGCAGGTCAGTGGGGCTTTGCAACTGATGCCTTTCAGGCCACTTGGAGTGCCAGGTGCCGATTGTGGTGACAACAGGATTCTTCGCTCTTGAGACACACAATATGTTGGAGCTCCTCGTCCGTGGAATACATATATGCAGCAGGGTTGCAAGGACTCCACGCTGCATCGCAGTGACGTCTGGGGCGTTTTGTTTCAGGACACTTGCATAATAGCCAGTCATTTTCTTCATCACAATGTTTGTGAGCTTGCCCGTCCGCCTACTCTTTTTTTTTTTTTGCCTCTTTCAGCTTTTTTTATTCTACCGTAACCCTCTTGGCAACATGATTCACATAATCTTCCTTGGTGACCTCCTCGTCATACAGCTCCAGTGCAGCTATATGGTTGAATGCTTTTGAGTCACCATCACACAGAACAGTCACATACTGCAGCTTGTGGAGGTTTACTGATCAGTAGAAGATCACTTCAGCTGCTTCAACTGCCATTGTGTTGGTTGATCCATCAAAATTCTTTTGGCATTTTGACTGGTGCCCTTCCAGCCACTCTTCCTACCCTTCCGAATTCTCTTTTGTCCAAAGCTGCAGCCATGATAGTAGTTGCTTACAACTGCATAATCAAGAACGAGGCCTGTGTCAAACTCGATGATGACACCAACTCCGAAATGCAATGTGTGGCCTCACTTATGCCACGTTCCGTCGGAGCTATTGCACAAATCTTTCAGCTACTCCTCGTCATATTCTTAACTGGTCCCTCAAGTCTTCCGAACAGTCCGCGCAGCCTCTGTCACTGCGTCAGCCGATGCTTGTAAGGCCACGTCGTGCATCTTTGTCACAATCTTCTGATATGATTTCAGGTACAGTAAAGAGACGTTGAGTTCAGTAAAAAGGTTTGTCAGTTTGGTGAATCCAATGCCGCAGTTCCGCAAAATCATTCCGAGGCGTGCGGGAAGTTTGTTTTGCTTTGTACCATCGATCGACGGCGAGAGCGGCGCCGAAACGACGATTCCACAGTTAGGCACACGACAAAAAACGTCACATGCGCACCGACGCCGCTTTCCTGTAGTTCCAAATCGCGAGCGCGGCACGCAGGACAGAGAAGCACTTCTGTCAAGTTTCGCAAAGACAACATGCTCACTACACGGTGGCCGGCCGTATTGTCGCCGAGAGACGTTACAGCGGCTTCGTCATTTGCAGCGCTCCCTCCGCCGGTCTCCAAAAGGCTCATCTTTTGCTCAAATGCCTTAAGCGTGCCTCGTGTCACATAGCGTGGTAGCAACGGTAGCACTTTCAGTTGTCAACTCCACTGCTGCGGACTCCGGTTCAACGTGCGAAGGTGTCTGAGGCGCTAGGCCGTTTTCACCGGTGGCTGCCGCGCGCTTTCTACTGCACTGTCCTCGCAGCTTCTTAAATCACGAGCGGCAGCCAAAGCTTTGTCATGTTCACGACTTCACCACAGGCATAGCCTTCACCGATAAGTTCACGATGAAAACTGAAGATCAACTCGACTATCAAAAACTAAATAAAATCGAAGTGGAAACAGCAGGCGACGCAGGCTCAGGAGCAAGAACTGGTACACAGTCGCGACCCGATCCCGTGAGCAAGCCTCGGATGCACGGTAGCCAATAGGAGCTTAGGTTTCATTATTTCAGCCAATTTCAGTGGACGTAACATATTTTCTCGCAGAAACGTGCCAATTTCGACAGGCTTCTTACGCATTTTCCAGCGCTCTTACTTATCCTCATACAAAGAGACGTGTCAGCGCCAAAAATATAAAAAATCAAATAAGCTTTTAAACGAGGGTACGAACTCTCCGCTAGGCCTAGCATGCACGAAGCGCTCCTGAGATAAAGAAGGTAACCATTGCAACTTCCCGTGCGTGCCCTCTGTCCGTCCGCTGTTCCTCGCATCACCGGCGCACCGAAAATAATTGATAACAAGATAACTATGCAGCGGACATGAACGAAACTTTGAGAAAATTCTCTTCAGGAGTTTGTGAACCCAAATAAAGCACTTTCCAATAAAGCATTTTTTTGTGAAAAAACGGTTTTTGTAGGTTGTATCCCTCTTAAAATAACTCTAAAAAAAATAAATGTTTTTCTTTTTTTAGATAATTTGGTTGATACACGCGTTTATTCGAAATTCTGCACGCAAAGTCCATGACGTCATGGGTCATTCCAGAATGACCACCTCGATCGTGAAGGCGAAGCTGATCCACCCCTCCTCCACGCGCCGTCAATATTGCTCTAAAAAAGTTTATTTTTCAGCATAAAATTCATTTTTTGACACAAGTTTCCCCACCAAACTGGAAAAAAAATTCATTTTTTATTTTTAAGGGTTTTTTAAGGGTTGCATGCTTGTTGGCAAGACCTGATGTTGCTTTCAGTAAGCGATTTTCAGTCAAGGCTCAACTCACCTGGTGTTGAGAACTTTTCTTTCCAGACATCACGCAAAGCCCGTGTCAATGTCCGAAATCAGGAAAGCTGCAAGGTTTTCAGGGAAGCCTCCTTTGAGAGCAAGTCTGGAGAAAAAAACGGACAAAGCTTAGTTATTTGGACATTAAATCTTAGAAACAAGCTTCTCTAGAGATGCTCCAACAACCACTTGCTATCAATATGTAAGCATATCGACGAAGCAAAATAAGTGACCAAAATATGTCATGACATTAGCGCCTTCTGTGCTGTCAAAGAGCACTTTAAGAAACTGACGGCATAAGGTTTTCCCTGCCTTCCTCGACAATAAGTACCTTGAACCAAACGGTCTGTTTGGTTCCTCTATTGTGTGCTTGTAAGAACCTCTAACAGAAATGTAAACTAGGGGTTGACAAGCGTGAACGCTGAGCAACTGAAACACTCACCGCTCACGAGCTGCTTGGCCGGAACGGAACCGCCATGAGACAGCAATTTCTGGCGGTACATGTTGCCAGCCTCCTCGTGGAAAGGGTCTCTCTGAACACTTCCTGCCAGGTCCAGGCAGCCACAGCCCGGGACACCAGGTAAGCGTAGTACTTGGCCCCATAGCCCACGAGGTGTCCAAACCTCAGCTGCCAAGCCTACAAGTTCACATACAGCAAAAGACAGGAAAACAATCACGGAAGAAAGGAGCATAAAGGTGTAGTGTTCACAAAATGAACCTCTCCGCGAATATGTTTTTCCGTGTACCATAACATTACTGTTTCTCGGGTACAAAGTTCAGCATGTTCCTGGCTAAAAAAAATAGAAAAACCACAGGGATGTACCTATATGTCACTTTTATTTTTTACCTGTGCTAGTGCAACAATTTACATCACAAACAGTTTTTTTTTTTTTTCCCCTTTTGGAAAGTAAAGAAAACGGTTCTTGAATGCCAGACTGACAAGGCACTAGCGGGGCTTGAATTGAGCGTTATGTGCATGGCTATGAACATTGGCACATGTGCTCAATTCTTTTTAACTTGGAACACTAGAAAACCTATGGGTACTAGGTCAAAGCATTGGGGGTGCTGATCCCAAGCCATAGCTCGTACGGCAGAAGCCAAACCAAAAATGTGAACTCAGAACCACTGCTCTCGCTCTGGTCCACGGCAAGCGTAAAGGTCCAGTTCCTGAAATTTGCCCGCTGTGCAAATAGATGCAGCAAGTGCAGTTGTCTCAAAAAGCAACGACATTCACCCCATTTATTATCACTACCACGCTATATCCATTAGCGCTGAATATCGCTTGTTGTAATTGATGGTGAAATGTTTCGCACAATATTTGACACACTGAAACCAATCCGCCATAAAAATAGTTTATCGAAAGAAATTTTTTTACGGCACGGGTCGTAAGGATTATACAAAGACGAGCTCATGAAAGCTAAACTACGATGGCATCAACCCTGACACTGGGGTGGAAAAGTGTAACAAGGACAGAAGTGAACAACACGAAAATCTCGGATGGCTCCATCGAGACGGGGAGACACCAATCTAAGGTATGAGGATGCCCGCCTCTTGAAAGCCACGGCAAAGGTCATACCTAGATATTCATAAAAAACAAAGCAAACGGGTACACAACCTAGGGCGGTAAAAGACTCGTTGATAACAGAAGAAGATCGCTCATTATAGTTTCCGTTTTAGTTTGGTGCTCATTCAATGGTCTGAATGACACGCCCGAGAGGCTTTCATGCATGACATACGTTTCAGTCATTTTCTGGATCTTTGTTTGAAAAGTTGTCGCTAATCCGTGATTAGCAAAGTTTTCCGTTCAAAGCGCTAACAAGTGCAAGAGCACGGTACTCGAACAAGGGGGCCTCACCGTGTCCTCAACATAAGGTAGGCCATAGTGCTGGTCCTGCAGCTCGGCCAAAACTTGGGTGGTGCTCTTCCCCAGGGGGTGGTGCGAGTGGTACCGCTGGTCCAGCAGGGCATACAGCACCTGCAGCTGCGTCTCGCTGGCCGCAAAGTGGTAGCGCAGGTGGCGCAGGGAAAGCGCCATCTGGTACGGCATGGGCTCCCCGCTCTGGTAGTGCCTCGCAAACATGGACACCACCTGCAGTCGACGTCGCCGAACGGTCACGGCACTGCTGCTCGTTCTGGCGTGGCTATTTGGTCGATGACAACTTAAGAAACGCGGGGCACTGCTTATGGCTCATTATGTTCACACTCCTTGCTTCACGATTCATTCTGTGCTGTTCTCGTCGGTGAACACCGCAACCTCGTTTGCTGCTGAGCGATAATGAGGCTCGTAGCTCGCCGTGCCCCACGTTTCTAGTCGCTGTACGCCTGCCGGCATTAACTGATGTTTACGTTTGATCAAATGAATGTGCATATTTAGTGCACCTGACACGAATTAACTTGTGCCTGAATACTAATGTAGTCAGGAGGCGAGTGTAGCAAGAGAGCCATGAAGACCCAATCGAGTCACGAGTGGCTTTTTGTCTGATGGGAGAAAAGCACTGAATGTCAAAAAGCTGAGAATCTGATTTCTCAATGTTGTTCATTTTTGTGATTGCAATGATGTCTTGCTATCATCATCTACGAGCAGTACACTACTAGTTTGCTTCAGTGTTTCCTTAAGTGGTATGCAATTGCCTATCCTTTAATTGAACCAAGTTTTTCTGTAGTTTTCTCTCAAATATATAAGCTAAAAAATTCAAAGACGTTTACACTTTTTTGCAATGGGAAAGTAGAGCACAGCTCTTGAGGTATTTTGGCGTCAATTTGCACATCAATTTTTTCGCTAAATTTAGCGGGAAAGTGAATTTGTGTATAGGCCAAGTGACACGAAGCCGTGACGTCATTTTTCCGCTATATTTAGCAAGGAAACTAAATATTCGTTGAAGTAACTTGATGTCCATTTTCCCGCTAAATCTAGCAGGGAAACCAAATTTGTGTATTTGTGAGGTGACACGAAGTCAGGTGACGTCATTTTTCCCGCTAAATTTGGTGGGGAAACTCAATTGGTGTTGAGGTCAAATGACATCAAATTTCCCGCTAAATCTGGCAGGGAAACTAAATTTGTATGTAGGTCACGTGACACAAAGTCATGTGACATCCCTTTCCCGCTAAATTTAGCAAGGACTCTGAATTGGTGCAGAGGACACACGAGGTAAATTTTCCCACTAAATCCATCGGGCGAGAGGCCCTGCTTAGGAGCAATTTCTCCGCTAAATGCAGTGGGAAAGTGAACTGGTGTATAGGTCTGCGACGTCACGTAATGCAACGCGTGGTTACGCCAAAGCCGCTAAATGCAGGAAACGGGCACCTAAAGGCTGCGCTCTAAAAAAAGATAATGTGCACAATTTTTACTTTGAATGTGACACATTCTTTGGCTAGTTGTTCCGGATTTCGTGAAGCCAGATTAAGTGAAGCCGAATGAAGTTTCCATGCTAGGTTTAGCGGGAAAAGTGTATCACGTGACCTCAATACAAATTCAGTTTCCCCGCTAAATTTAGCAAAAAAATGACGTCAGAATGTTGTGTCACGTGACCTCTACACAAATTCAATTTCCTCGCGAGATTTAGCGAAAAAATTGATGTGACGTGACATACACCTAAATTCAGTTTCCCCGCTAAATTTAGCAGCAAAATGATGTCACATGATGTCATGTCATGTGACCTATACATAAATTCGGTTTCCCCGATGGATTTAGCAGGAAAATTGACATCATGCGACCTCTTCAGTTCCTCCCTAAATTTCGCAGAAAAAATGACGTCCCACAGCTTCAAGTCACGTAACCTATAGACCCTTTCTTCAAGTGCGCCGCCATCTTGAATTGTCGTCACTTCCAGTATGGGCGAAAACATTGTTTTGCCGTCGCCACGCCAGTATAAGACACTTAGGATATAAACGTAACTGTCAAACATTATCGTTTTGCCTCCCCCTTATTTTTTTTACCGGTTACAGGTAGAAACGTTTTAGTATTTTTTCGTCACCCATACCGGATACGCCTTTTAGGTGGCTGGGGACCAGAGTACACAGAAAAGGTCTATACATAAATTCAGTTCCCCCGCTAGATTTAGCGGAAAAATTGACGTCCCATGACCTACACAAATACAGTTTCCACGCTAAACTTAGTGGGGAAAAAAATGTCACGTTACCTGATTTCACGTGACCTCTACACAAAATCAGTTTCCCCGCTAGATTTAGCGGGAATATTGACATCACGTGACCTCAACGCCAATTTAGTTTCTCTCTAAATTTCGCGGAAAAAATGACGACCTACGGCTTCGTGTCACGTAACCTATACACGAATTCAGTTCCCCCGCTACATTTAGCGGGAAAATTGACGTCACGTGACCGACACATATATGTATTCAGTTTCCCCGCTAAATTTGGCGGGGAAGTTAATGCCACGTGACCTATGCATCAATTCAGCTTCCCCGACAAATTTAGCGAGAAATTTACATTACGTGACACTGAATGAATGTAGGTGCAGCCATGAGGTGCAGCTAACGCTAAACGCTAGGGATGCGAGAACATTTCATGTATCCAACAGAATTGCCTAGCAATTTGCCATTCAATTTTAATGCGAATAGCATTCTTTGGATACTTCACGCACTTTTTGTCTATCTATGTATCTATCTATCTGGCTATCTAACCTCTTACGCCGCGGGTCGATAAATAAATAAAAAAGACCGGCGCCGGCTGGGATTCGAACCGTTGACCCTTTGATCAGCAGGCAGACGCGCTAACCACAGGGCTATGAAGGCAGTCATTCAATGCACTCTAAACGGTTGTTTATATCTTTACCATAGGACGCGCTTTACAGCGCTGTCACAGCTACCGGTGCGCGCACGTTCCATGCACGAGGGCTCATTCCGCTCTCGTGAGGCTGAGCACGGCCGCTAGCTCACCCTCTCCCGCGCTCGGGAGAGGGTGATGTAGCGGCCGTGCTCAGCCTCACGAGAGCGGAATGAGCCCTCGTGCATGGAACGCGCGCGCACCGGTAGCTGTGACAGCGCTGTAAAGCGCGTCCTATGGTAAAGATATAAACAACCGTTTAGAGTACCGTTGGTTGAGACTAGCTGAGACGCCAGAAAGTCTGGTCGGTACCATTTTGAGTGTTTGTGCGTATGGCGCGTGCTTTGCTCGCCTTCCTAAGTGACACAAACGCACGTGCTGGGCTGCGGAGATCGTGCGCAGGGCTGTGAAAGTGTCAACAAATTTAGAATCGCCTCAAGAGTGGGCTGGCGTATCTAGAGTGTGCCGGCCACCTGACGAACGCGCATAACTCCGCACCGTTTGATGCTATTCGCATTAACGTAGATAATCATTCCCAAAGGATGGGTTCTGCTGATTTTTTTCTTTATACACTCCCCAGCCTTTCCAAGCTCAATTTAATTCTCAAACCCCCTAGCCTTTCTATTCTCCTAGCTGGTAGACACTGCCTGACATTCGCAGGTACATTAAAGCTTCCCGACGGTTCCCCGACGTTTTCAGGCACACTAACATCCACCGGCATTTCACGGGCTCGCATACACAGCGCAAAGTTTGCAGGCAGCTCGGGCGGATCCTAACGCAGCAGCTCTCAAACTTTTGGCCGTCATGGACCTCCTGATCCACTCAGAGGATGATTGGGGACCCCCAATGCATTCTGCCTTAGATGTCTAGTGCAACGGCATAGGAGGTTTTCTTTTTTTAATAACGGTTCTTTTACTTAGCGCAGACCCACACAAACGCTCGTGAACCACAGTCTGAGAACCGCCGCCCTAACGCACTCCCGACGTTTTGACACGCACTTAAGTTTCCCAGCAACTCCAGCTTTTCCCCGGTAGTAGCCACCTGTCGGAAAAGCCAGCCTGCCAAAGTGGCTCCTGAACCCACCCTGGGATCCGAGGAGAAGTACTCCATGAGGATGGAGGGCACCTCGGCCAGGTCGGTGGCGCACCGCGTGCCCGTCACGTGCTGGTAGCGGGTGCGTGCCAGCATCGAGTGCATGGCGTGGCCCATCTCGTGAAACAGGTTGTCCATCATGGAGGGGGTCAGCAGGGGAGGGGAACCCCACTGGCGGGCCGGCAGGTTCAACATCAGCACCACGATCGGGGTCTGGGGGTGGGCAAAGATCGGATTCCCTTAGTTTAATGTACTCCTTAATGCGGTGGTTCTCAACCACTGATGTTTCAAGGACCACTTCTGGATCAGCGAAAGTGATGGAGGGCCCCCTACATTGGGGGAGGGGTACTGGAGGATAACAATGACAAAAGGGTAAATGAAGAAAACTTAAATGGGTGCAAACCAACTTCAAAGCTCTGAAATGTAGAGTAATTAACCCCACTAACTCAGCACAAGTGGTGAGGTCTATTTAGCTTTGTGGGATAGCCAGAATGAATATAAAAGTTTTACCGCTTGACTTGATTGACCGTCGAGGGTTTTGGGAATCTAAGGCCTTGAGGGACCTCAAAACATTTGTGGACCCACGTTTGAAAACCACTGCTTTGAGGTATCCTTTATTTTTCCAACAAAAATACAATGTTGGTGGACGACAAGAGATAAAAGCTGTTAAAGACATCTTGAATGGCCAAAAGCCCCCAAAAGGCAACAACAGCAAAGCACACACAAAAAGAACTTGCACGGCAACAAGTAACCAATGAAGAACGTGACATATTTGGACTATTTGCTTATAATTCTCGCAAATCATGGCCGATGTCTCTGCACTTCACTTTGCTAGTCAAAGCAAGCATTTGTCAACGGTCTTCTTTTGTAAAGACACATAATTTTCATTTTTGTGTGACTGCCAAGTTTATAAACACCTTCTGCACTGTAAATTTTCCACTTTGCACTCATTTTGCTCAGTGGTCTACAAAACAATCCTTGAGTAAGATATCTGTAAAGATATCTTTCCTCACAGACTCATTTAGCAGGAGCACATTGAGAGGGTACACCCCTATAATTCCAGCTTTCTAAAAAGATGCATATTTAAGGTACTTCAGGGGCTATGGGATTACCCAAGTTTGTATTCAGCAACGGAAGGGTTAAGAAGGTTGGAGGAGCAGGTGGAAGAACATTCTTATATCTTGGAAGGTTTCACCCGCTATGGATTTGTGCTCCCGAGGTGGGAGGTATAGGGCTATAGGGAGGTATCAGGAGTTTAGGGAGTTTAGGGTGGGAGGTATAGGGACTATAGGGAGGTACTCAGGCGTTTAGGGAGTTTAGGGTGGGCAGCGTATCCGGCTATCCAGGGAGGTATCAGGAGTTTAGGAGAGTTTAGGGTGGGAGTGTATAGTGGCTATAGGGAGGTATCAGGAGTTTAGGGGGAGTTTAGGGTGGGAGCGTATACGGGCTATAGGGAGGTATCAGGAGCTTTAGGGAGTTTAGGGTGGGAGGTATAGGGCTATAGCGGGCAGGTATCAGTTTAGGGAGTTTAGGGTGGGAGGTATCAGGGCTAGCTCGGGCAGGTATCAGGAGTTTAGCGGAGTTTCAGGGTGGAGAGGTATAGCGGCTATAGGGAGGTATCAGGGAGTTTAGGGGAGTTTAGGGTGCGGAGGTATAGGGCTATAGGGAGGTATCAGGAGTTTAGGAAGATCTACTATGGCTATGGAAGAAATCTAGTTAAGGAGATGGGTTCCCACCTTCCTAATGAGGTGGTGTACTAGAAATAAAGAGTCAAGTTTCAGGACTCGTATCAAAAACGGGCACTACCTGGTAGGAGCCATCTGGCAGGGCCCTCCCTCCCTGAATGGTGAAGTGGCAGTCTTGGTTGGCCTTCTCCTGACGCTCAAAGAAGTCGCAGTAGATGTAGCCCAGCAGCCGGTTCTCTTCCTTCACCGCCTTTTTGGGAAGCAAACAGGCACAAGATTTACACTTCAACTACTAGTACCTTCAAATTCCTGGAAGGTGTCACCTCTTCACACACATACACGAAACAAAAATCAAGATGTCACTAGAAATGAGAAGGTGCCTGCCCAGTGCTGCCCGAAACCCCAAACAACCTAAACCTTAAATGGCAGCTCCAGAAGAAAAGTGTATCGCAATAGTACAATATGGCATAGGTTTCGCCTATTCACAGTGCCAAATGTTTTCAGTTGCTTGTCGTCCCGAATGCGAGATTGTACTTGGTGGATCTGTTTTTCTCTTTCTCGGGGGAAGATGCTGCGGCACTTGCTCCGGGGTGTCACCTCCTTTTTGTTTTCTGCCGCAAATAGCCACCCCAATTGTGTTTTAGGAAAATAAAAACAAAAAGACGAGGGCACTTGAAAGAAAAAAACATACGCCAGTTTCGAAGAAAAAAAAAGTGGGGTTTGAAAGTCAAAGAGAATCGCATAAACAAGCCGCAAGAGGAGAGGACACTAGTTGGCACACTATGACCTTGTAGGACAAATGAGTGAGGATATGCAAGAGAAAGAAGTGGGAAAAAGTGGAAAGTGCAAAGTGTTAAGTCAATGTTTAAACTATGCTTCGAGTCTCACCCACCAGCTTGACCACGTCGGGGTGCCACACTTCACCCGACTTGACCTCCTCGGCCTCAAGGCTGACGCCATACAAGGAGTGGAAGATCTCATTCAAGCCGTCCATGCAGCAGCCAAGCGACAGGTACGGGGCATAATCAGATGACTTCAGCTGGAACCTGGAAAGAAAAAAGAGGACATTAGTCCATTTCGTTCAAGCTCAGAAAAATGGGAACAGTGTCATGCCCAATTCAAGCCAGTAATTAAGCCAGAGTTTTATCTGTAGTATGCTGCAATCTTCGTTTTCAGATTATTTGGCTTCTTTTCAAGCTTTCTTCTGAATGAGCCAGAAACATTTATGGACCACTTCCATGGAAGAACAAGAAAGCTAAGCGATGGTGAACCCTCCGACTCAACGCACAAAACATTGAATACGTCTCTACACAATTTCTGAATCTTTTAAATCACTTGCAGCAAGATGCATAAGCCATTACACACTTTCTGGGATGTTTATAGAACGATGGTGGGAGGTGATAATGTAGGTACCTTTGCCGGGTTCTAAATTGTCCAGTCAACCGTAAAACTATGCTAGTGAACTCTGAGGCGGTACATCTTCTAATGTGAAAATATATCCTATCCTACGTCACACCACACATTTTCAAGTAAAGAGTAAACCAAAGGAGAATACTAGCAGCAGCGGGAGAGTATAATGTGCAGGTCAATGTAACTCACCTCGCCTGCCGTGCTTGTGATGTGTAGTAGGGGACATCCCATGGCTGGAGTACCTGAAACGGATGCCCCTTGTGAGATACCTGCACACTAATGTACACACTCGTGTATAAGCCACACTTCGTTTTTTAATTCCGCTCAAGTGCAGGTTATACACAAATCAGGCCTAAAGAAGAAAAAAAGAGTTGCCTTTTTTGTCTATTTATTTACCACTGTATCTGATGAGGAGCAGGATCACGATCTCGCTCCTTGTTCTGCAACTCCCTAACGAGAAAAGTAGGATGACCCATCACTGTCTCCTATAACAAAGACAAAACGAAGCTGGCAAGTCGCCGTGAAAAACGAAAGACAGACGCAGCGAAGTGTTGTGTCGCGTCATGCTGATGATGATGTGCAGCGAATGGCAAAAACTAGCTAGCGCCATCTTGTAGCACTTTGCGGGACTAGGCCCTCGGTGATGGGCGAAACTTTCGTTTTAAACCCCTTCATCATTTTTTGTTTCAAATTTTTGCATCCCAAAGTACGAGTTATACACGAGGGCAGCTTAAGCACGAGTATATACGGTATTTGCCTGCTCTGGATTAAAGGTTCCCTGCAATGCCTTTTTCCCTAATTTTTAATTTGCATTAAACCTGAGCGCACTGAACGTAGTAACCTAATTTACTTTCTTTTCTCAGATTTCGCTTTATTTTAAAAAGTTATAGGCAAATTAAAATTACAAAAACAAGCAAAAAATAGCCTCCTTCATGACGTCGTAGGTCCACGGCTTGAGTGGCCGTGAACTAGAGGAGGGATAGTGAGCTCATCCACGCTCACGGCTGCCGCACTTGTGTCGGCGGCTCGAGAGGGCGCCACTAAACCGTGTGTTGGATAGGCTGTATGAAGCGAGGCGCAGGGCGACTCGCATTGCATTTGCTGCGCGATTAAAGACTATTTCGGGATAACACTTCATTGGCCACAAGCGACAGCAAACACGGGGTAAAGACCAGTACAGGACGGGAGCCACTTCGCGCTGCCATACCGCCAACTGCCTTTCTACGCTTCGGGACCTTTCTACGCTCGCCGTTGATCGGCGCCTCATCCACTAGCCCTTTCTAATATGCGCCGCTTTTTCCGCTGCTTTGGTGGCGGGTATGTCGAACGGGTCATTTCTTGTTTCCGTACTTTACAAACTGCATTTGTTTCTTTTCTGATCTAAAATACTGAACAAAAACTACTTCCATACATATTTTAAACGTTTACGCGACACTTATATTTTGTATCTCGACTAAAAAAAAAGCTTTTAGCGGCTCTGACCAGTAGTAAGCCCAAGACCTAAGACGCTCACATTTTGCGCGCTTTCGGTACCGCGGGTCGCTCTCGTCGGTGGAGGAGGTTTCCGCGTCGTCCGGTTACAACATATGACGCACTGATATTTAGTGACTCTCTCCGCGCCCGCTGGCTTGCCCGAACCCCAAGGGACGTGGAAACCGCAAAAAGGGTAGACGCTTAATATGATTGCAGGGCCCCTTTAAAGGCCAGCTTTCTTGGCCCAAAATGCTAGAATGAGCGCAAACACTTACAGCCCCCGACTTGTTTCCGGACGCCTTCATGCTCAGCATCTCTTTATAGTCCTGCTCGGCCCTGAAGTGCAACAACACATTGCAAAATCAGCTGAAGAGGCTGTGGCACCATACAGCACAAGTAGTTAGGCCTAATCTGTAGATGCCTAATTGGAGTCCTAGAAAACGAACATCCTAAAAGGCTGTTTAACTTGCAAAACAAATATAGATGAAGGACATTAAGAAAAACCTGACCCCTTTTGTGTGGTCTCAATCCCAGTGATGCAAAAGACATGCCTAGAATAAAAAATCACAATAGCTGAGCAAAAAAAAAAAAAGAAAGAAAGTGCATTTGAGCAATACGAGTAACACAATCTACTCAAACATTTCCCACCAAGACTTTGAATGAAACCTGTACCTCTACCCACGTATCTTGTTCTGCTCGATTCAAACAATCCTCAACTTTGTCCCTAGTCTGTGCATATTTGGGCAGGTTCGGAAACAGCCCGCAAAACCCAAAAGCTAGCAAGCCATTTCATTACAAAAACCCCAAAAAGAAAGTTGGGGAAAGAGACAGGGGGAGGAACCTCTCACACAAAGTGGCTATGAGCTCCTGGAGGTTAGGGGTGTAAGAATCCCTCTTACACTTCGTTGCAGCTTACAATGGACCACAGAGGATGCTATGAATCATTGAAGCCAACCCAATGACACGTGAGGGTCACCCGGTCACATGGCAATCGGTACGGGTGCAGTGACTCAAGGGGCATGTAGTCACATGATGAATTCACAACAGTGGAATGGCTGGGAGGGCTTGTAGCATCCGCTGCAGTCTTTCATAAGGTGGAACAGAGTATTGGCAAGGAGACTGAACTATCCGGGGCGCTTTTTCCAGCTTGCTTTCTCCAAAGCTCGGTGTTTACCCAACACAAGGCCTGTGGACTTGATTCTTTATATAAAGTAAAAAGTGTCGACAGTAAACGGAGTGACGTTGGCAGGGCGAGAAAAGCCGGATCTCTCGTGAAATCGGTTGTCAGAAAATATGATCTTGACCCACTTCGGCCTTTGTGCCGAACTGGTACTGGTCACAGGCATGAAGCATGCTATATTGTTTATGCAGGCCGGAGCGGTTATAAAAGAGCCAGTCCTCGGGCAACGGGAAGATGCGAGCCCCAACCGAACACTGACGCAGTGTTCGGCTACGGCAGGCGAGCACTGCGTCATTGTTGTTGTCCCCAGAAGTGTAGTTCTAAAATTAGCTGCTTGGGGCGCAGCTTTTGAATCTCCTCCCCAATAGTGCTAGCCATTCAGTCCCCAAGAAAAGATGACAAGCAACACAAAAATGCTAGCGCATGCTTTTGAATACTTATGTCCGAAAAAGATGGACACACGTATCTCGCTTTCTGTGCTGATGTGCCTCTCCTGCCTGGACCCCCTCGGAGTTTGCAGCATTGTCAAGTAAATAAATAAATAAACAAAAACGAGCAATCCCTTTACCTGGGCTTCAGCTCCGCAGAGAGGATGCCCAGAAACTCGCGAACGCCGTCGGGGCTTCCGGCGATGCTTCCCCGCAATGCCCGATGAGCGTACGTGGGGAAGCCGCACAGCACGGCCAACTGGTGCCGCGCAGCCAGGAGCTCGTCCAACAGCTCGCTCTGGTGTTTGTCTGGGTACAGGTAGGCCCTGTAGGCGGCCTCTCGCAGCTTGGAAAGTAAAAAAAAGAATAACGTCCCGTCGTGTCTTTTTCACAAAGAGTTGCGACTCCAAAGTAAGCACGGCTGGAGGCAAGACATTCTCGAAGAGGAACTCCGGCAAAACTCTGATAGTCACTGATTTGCCTCAGAATTTCTTAGACACATTAATAGACACATTTGAACCAGTAACCCAAAATGCAAAATACAATCTTCTTTTTTTAAATTTTGTTTTTTTCACAAAGTTATTGAACTTATTATTATTATTAAGTTTATATTTTGGTCTGAGAGGCTCTAATGGCAAAACTAAAAATGTGACGTCACATGTAATATGGGGCCATATGAGGCAGCGCAGCTTGTTCCCGACAGTTCACAAGAAAGGTTGATGGCGCGAAAAAAATGCTGGTTAAGGCCAACATACAACCTCGGTTATCTGCAGGGAAAATAATCCTCTAAGAGCTCCCTCTCCTAAGCTGAGAAGGGAGCCAAGTTGGAGCCATGTAAAAAGTGGAAATGACATAAGAAAAGAGGAGTTAGGCAAAAGTGGAAAGCGCAAAGTGTACGTCGGCTTCACAAAAAAAGTCCTGAAATGCTGCGTTTTTCAGACTGCCTGCTCAACTTGCAAGTTATGCAACATGCAACATCACCTGACTGGAGACTGAGAGCGCAAAAAAATTTGAATGTCAGTTTTGGCATCACCTTTATTTGCCATTTTCTCTATAGCTATTTTGAATTTAGAGATGATAAATAGCGTGCCAGGAAAGAGTAAAGTCTCGGTATTTTGAAATCGTGCTTTGTTTGGGTAGCTCAGAAAACTGCCACTTCGAAAGCCGACACACTGCCCAGAAAGGAGCAAGTTTTTCCACCTTTCTGCGAGGGATGACTGCAAGTATGGAAGCAGGGACAAGAAAGGAATGCTCACCAGTTCGTTATTGGCATCAGCGTAGAGGCCCGGAACAATTACGTTGTCACCTTCAATGGCAAAGCTAAGGGGAAAACAAAACAAAAAAGGAAAGGATTCAGAGGAGAACTGACCAATTTAATCGTATTAATTTTAATCCATCGTATAATGGCAGGATTTAACCTGCCAATTTTTGCAACAAGGTGATAAGGTCCAGAAGATTATCAGAATCTAAGAATACAAGGTTAGAAAGCACCTGCATTTTTTGTTAATGAAGAAACTACCCCCCAAAAAAAAGACAGCACAGCTAATTATATTTATCCACGCAAGGAAGCAGGTGCAAAGGGGCGAGGAGCCTTACCAACTGCGGATGTTTTCGGGCAGTTCAGACTTCTTCACTGCACGAGCCTGCAGTGCATTGTTTGAGAAGTAGCTGCCAACATGTAGGGAGTAGTCATTCAGCGAGACAACTTTCTTCCTCTGAAACATGTCATAGCAGTTACACAGACAGTTCCAAGTAACTTGGTATGTCACAACAAAATCTATTACTCATTTTTATGTTGTTAAAGGGGCCCTGCAAGGACATTTTTACTGGTTTTTAATTTGCACCGAACCTGAGCGCACTGAACGTAGTAACTTAATGAAACTTTTCTTTCTCGAATTTCACTTTATTTTAAAGGTTATAGGCAAATTAAAATTACGAAAACAAGCAAAAAATAATTTCCTTCATGACGTCCTTGGTTGCTTGAGTGACCGTGAACTAAAGGGGGGTAGTGAGCTCAGCGAGCGGTCATGGCTGCCGCACTCTGTGTCGACGGCTTGAGAGGGCGCCACTAAAGCATGTTCTGGCTAAGCTGTGTGAAGCGGGCAGCCAGGGAGGCTCGCATTGCATTTGCTGCATGATTAAACACTAATTCGGCAGGACACTTTATTGGCCACATACGACAGCAAACACGGAGTAAAGATCAGTACAGAACAGGAGCCATTTCACACTGCCATACCGTCAAAAGGCCAAACTGCAAGCCAAAGCTGCTCGCCGAAGGCCTTGGGAATGCTCGGGACCGTTCGGATCCTCCAGTCCGTACGACCGCAGCGCCGCCACACACATCCGGGACCTTTCTACACTTGCCGCTCGTTTGCGCCTGATCCCACTACACCTTTCTAGTATGCACCGCCTTTTCCACCGCTTGGTGGTGGGTATGTCGACAGGTTATTTCTTGTTTCCATACTTTCTAAACTGCATTTGTTTCTTTTCTGATCTAAAATAGTGAAACAAAACTACTTTTATAAAAAATGGAAATGGTTTGCGCCACTTGTCTTTTGTATTTCGACTAAAAAGAAGCTTTTAGCGACTCTGACCAAAAGTAAGCCCAGGACCTAAAACGTCACATATCGCGCGCTTTCAACACCGTGGGTCGCCCCGTAGGTGGAGGAGGTCTCCGTGTCGTCAGGTTAAAATATGACGCACTGATATTTAGTTACTCTCTCCGTGCCCGCTGGCTTGCCCGAACCCTGAGGGACGTGGAAATTGCAAAAAAGGTAGACGCTTAAATATGATTGCAGGGCCCCTTTAACTATCAAAATATGGTTACGTGAACTTTGTCAAATCCAACTTGCTTCGCACACAAAGTAAGCTTTTTATTGTAACATGAAGCAGTTTTCTCCACCAAAACACGTTATTGAAATGCCAAAGTTCACTAAAACTAAAGAGGAGCGCTTATGGATAGGGTTAATATAATAAGCAGTTTAGCATGCCATAAGAAAGGCAAAGCAAATGGTCTAAAATATAAGGCAAAATGTATAGCTACAGAACACTTGCAGTCCCACTTCAGTTGAGGATTGCCTCTTAAGACTCATTCTGCCTCAACAAAAACACGCAGTTCCAACTGGTGACTGCAGTTATATGTTGGTTTAAATAAAGATG
This sequence comes from Ixodes ricinus, assembly GCA_037355805.1. NCBI lineage: Eukaryota > Metazoa > Arthropoda > Arachnida > Ixodida > Ixodidae > Ixodes > Ixodes ricinus. The sequence goes on along the minus strand of JAZHYW010025147.1, from coordinate 6,106 downwards.
TTTAAAACAATACTTTTCGTATACCCTTTCTCATTGTCCAAGATACCATATCACAGTCCTAATCTGTCATTAATCCACTACTAATAAACGTTTGCTCACAGTTTCAGCATCAAGATGAATTCCACTCTGCTCAAAATCAAACAGAAAAAGTTTTGAAACATAGTCATCCTCTGCCGTGGTGGGCACGGCGTCTCCGTGTTCTGTAACACGCTTTAGCGCCTCATAGAGATTCTTGTTGGTGTTCAGCCTGCATCACAAAGTAGAGTAGATTGCAGCAGTCGCTTCTTTGCTTTCAGCGAAAAAAATAAGGTTAGAAACTTTTAAAAATAGGACCACTTTCAATCTTCACTCACTTTTCCACAAGGTTGCTGATTGACACAGATGCATCTAATGCTGCGGATGAAAATCGGTTCTCAGGGTGGCCAACCCTGACAAATTCTGCCTACGAAAACCAAACGAAACAATACAGTCAACAGACTACGACCAGCTTCAAAGTGCAAATAGAAAACCGTCTCCGAAAGCAAGCTATAAAAGAAGTTTCAGATCTGGAGTTGGATGGAGACAAAAGTACTTTTGTACGACCTCAGCAAAGCTTGCTCTGTATCCCTAAAAGATGCCGACAAAAGGAATTATCCCTCGCTCTATCAAATGATTCATCCTTATGGTTTTTGTGTGCTTCTGTTATATTTGTACATTTTCAGACTTCAAAAACAAAGCAAACTAGAATTAGCTCAAGCAGCCCCATGACAAATTTGACTTCTCGGTCTCCATTAACCAATCTTCTAAAGTAATTGCAAACTGCCGGCTTTACAAGTCGGCCCAGATACAAATCCCGGAGTAAAGCTCACCGGAGAAAAGATCACCGGAGAAAAGAGCACCGGAGAAAAGCTCACCAGAGAAAAGCTCACCGAAGAAAAGTTCATACACTTTATGTGGGTCCGGAGAAAAGCTGACCGGTCTTGACAAACCCGGAGAGAAGCTCACCTCGAGCTTGATTATTACGTAAAGTGATCGTTCTCATTTAGTAGCAGTAGTGCCACCAAGGTTTTAGGCGCCTCTCACGCAGGCAGTTCACCGTGCAACAGAGTTAGCGCGAAGCAATTTTCTGCATTTTACTTAGAGAAGGGGTTGATCAGCGTCAAACTTTTATTGCACAAGTCTGTGACCCGAATGAGCAATTTCCACCACAATAGTAGTTTTAGAAACAACCACTAAAACGAAAAAAAAAAAGAAGCCTATTGTTTGTTTTTGTTTACAGTGTCATGCAGTGTACACACTTCACGTCAGGTCGCTCTGCTGCAAAAAAAAAGTGGGGGAAAAATTATTTTAAAAAAGCAGATCTTTGTTTTTTGTTTTTTTTTAAATTTAAGTCAGATTTATTTGATTTATATCAGACTAATATCATTGTAGCCAGAAAATATTGATTATATATGACTACATGCATTTTTAAACACAGCAGATTGTTTGATCAATTCTTTCAATCAATGAAAACAATGCGGAGAAAAGAATTACCGCAATTTTAACAACGTTTTGTTCATGAAAACCCCCGCCACACTAGAAAAAAACGGCTTAGTTTTTTGTTAGCAAAAAAGCTGTATTGGCTTTTCTTTTTCACAATTTGATTTGCTTGCAATACGACATTACTTTCCCAGTTTTTGGTTTCTATCTTTTGTGTCCTGGTTTGCTTGCAAAAAGATGTGACGTAACTGACGAACGAAGTCAAAGGCAGAAATAAAGCTCAACGCATCGATCGGCTCCAAAAACCACTGCTTTTTGCTCGTGTTCAGTAGGATATATATCTTTCCAGAAACTGCTCAAGCTGCAGTTCTCTACACTAATTATATTTCCTGGTTTTTTTTTTTTAATTTACATTTTATTACAATTATTTTTATTTTCATTGGACAAGGCCTGACGTGTTACAGGACATTTTTATACTTTAAAAGTAAATTCTGCTAGTGAAGTGCAGAATAACCACATATGCATGAGGCGTACTTCAGTTGAGTGAACATATTTCCCGTGAGTGAACGCTCAATCCTCAGATCCATATGTGAGCTTTTCTCTGCATCGGACAGTTTTGCGGTGAGCTTTTCTCTGGTGAGCCTATCTCCGGTGAGCTTTTCTCCACTACCCCCCAGATACATATACGTCCATGTTGACCAGGTATCTCATCATCATCATTACTATTATTATTATTATTATTATTATTATCTGCATGGGTTCGGCAAAAAGGATGAACGAATTACATGCCTTTGGATGAAGCAAAGATTCTCAAGCCTAGTTTATATTCAGACAAACGTCTACAATGCCTTTTTTTACACGCATGTCAAAAGTTCAGCCTGACTATCCCGAATTCCATTTGTTTAAAATTTTATTTCGCACTTCTACATCGATTCAAACGGAGAAGCATCGAAAGCACGTACCATGTCTGCGATTCTACAAAGAGCGTCGGACAAGTCGTCGAAAACCTGAACCATCTTCCGACTTCTGTTCGGATCTGTGGCTTCGTCAACGTAAGTCTCTGCATCTTGGATCGCCTGCTCCTTCAACAAGTAGAAGCCATTAGGCTCACGCAACACTGAGTGACCGAACAAGCCCTGAAATATAGAACGAAAAATTGAATAACACAAATTTTCTCACAACTTTAAATACTAGTGCAAGATCGATCTGCGAAGCATGCATCACGAGGTCTATAAAACGCGCCAGTATAACTTCTCAATCATTTCGTACTGGAAGTGTTTAGAGCAGTTTAGGTGCCAAAAGGCAAGATCTTCCATCAGCGGTTGATCAGAGAGCAATGGAACAGCCGGTACTTACCGTTCGTTCACCGAACCCAAGATTGAGGTTCGGTTTCTTCACGCCGATGCTGTTGAAGCACGACGCCAAACGGGACCAGGTTGTTAAAGATCGCAGAACACTGCCGGAAAACGATGATGAATTCCGAAACAGCGGTCTCACCACCGGCAACATGTCACTCAAATGGCGCTCACGGATGTGAACTGGCTGTAATAACGCTTATTTTCTTACGCACATCTAATATTTTAGCGTGTACAGCGTCTCTGTCGCAAAGATGCGCAAGGGTTTAGCATACCCCAAGAAATTACGAGTCCAAAGGAAGCAACCGGGGAATAAACACGCACATGCCGAACGACGTAGCTATGGGGAGCGCCATTTTGGAGCTGGGCCCTTCACGAGCGCCGCCTATTCAACCTAAGCAAGTTTCGTTCGCCATATTTCTGTTATTTGATAACAATATATTTATTACAGTTTATTCTAAGCCCATTCATTACATGTACATAGATTGGTTTTAAAAACAGGATTACTTTGACGAAGAGTGAGGCGCTTGCGATGACCGATCACAGAGGGCGCCAGTGAACCAGAAAACACACGAAAATATGGCGGCCCGCATCGTCGCGAGTTGGGGCAGCCGTTACCTGAGCATTTTCCGTGGCCAAGCCGGCCAGTGCTACGCAGCAATGCAAACAGTGTCTCCGAATCCCAACGGCGCGGGTTCAGGACTTCGTGGATATCCCGCATGTTCATCCAAACCCAAGAGACGCCGAACCCGAACTGCCTCAAGTTTCTCCCGAACGTAAAAGTGCTCGAGCAGGGCACCAGAGATTTCCCGACGCTCGCGAGCGCGAAAGACTCGCCGCTGGCCAAGCACCTCTTTCGCGTCGAGGGCGTTAAGGCCGTCTTTTTCGGCCCAGACTTCATCACGGTGACCAAAGCGGACGACGAGACAGAATGGCAGGTGCTCAAACCGCACCTGTACGCGGCGATCATGGACTTCTTCACGACGGGACTGCCTGTGGTGAACGAAGACGGCACCGAACCCGTGGCCGAAGACACGCGGCCCAAAGAGGACGACAGCGAGACCGTCTTGATGATCAAGGAGTTGATCGAGACGCGGATCCGACCGACGGTTCAGGAGGACGGCGGCGACATCGTCTACATGGGCTTCGAAGATGGCGTCGTCAAGCTGAAGCTGCAGGGTTCGTGCACCGGTTGTCCCAGCTCGTCGGTGACACTCAAGGCCGGGATTCAGAACATGCTCCAGTTTTACGTTCCCGAGGTGAAAGACGTCGAGCAAGTCTTGGACGAGGCGGACAAAGTGGCGACCAAAGAGTTTGAGAAGTTGGAAGATACGATACGTCGTAAGGGAATCGATCCGTGAGTTGGCAGCGCAAGCGCCCTGCAGAACTGTGTTGGAACTGTAGAGCGAGTTGTTTTGTGTAGAATAAAAGTTGGTGTTTGGTTACGCCTGTTTTTGGTAGAGGCGTGGTATGCATAAACACCGACCGGGTTTACGATAAGGAAGAGAGGGACATTTAAGACAAACAGACAAGCCTGTATTGTCTGTTTGTCTTAAATGTCCCTCTTTCCTTATCGTAAATTATCAATCAACACGCTCAACCATCTACACCGACCGGGTTGTTTCTTCGTGTTGTTTCATTTGTCTCAAACAATTTAATCCTTAAATTTTTGTTACAAACTTTTTTATTATTATTTGCATATGTAATGTTGGTTTTTATTGAAAAGACCGGTCTTTATAGATTGTTGAAAGGTAATAATACATGACAAAACGGTTTATACATCATTATATGTTGACCGGTGTAGCCGGTCGACAAAGTTAGTGTAGAAATTATAGGGGACCATATCGTTTTTGTGCGTTTTCTAACGCCCGCTACACCAATTGCAAAAATAAAAAAAGAAAAGAATGCCGGATTACGTTGTATTTATTTTGCGTCATTGGTTCAGCCAATTAAATAGCAAACGCACAAAAACGACGGGCGCTATGACGATAAGGTTTTTGGTGCATGTCGTCACTTTCGAGGGTAAAATCCTCAAGACTGAGGACTTCACCTTCGATCTTCATATTTTGTTATCTTAGCTGGGACAACGTATCAATTTCATTACATAATCCCTAATAAACGTTTTGTTTAAATGAGTCATCGTACATTTTATGCAGCGTGCAATTAATATAGCTAATCTCATATATCCCGTTTCGAAGCACAGTTTCCAGCGCCGCTTCACCTCGCGCATCATTGTGCTGCAGCGAAGCCTAGCCTTTACTGCAGTGATTGCACTTCGCTCAGCTTGATCCGGAAAAGAGCAAAGGCTACCACGGCCCGCGTGAGTCCATTTCACTGCACGAGTTCACTCCGACGATACGTTATGACGCGAGTAATAACTACAAAGCTGTGACTCGCTCCTCTGGGCCGCAGCTGTAGTCGTTTTCCATTTCGCAAGGTTGAAACGCCCTCTGAAAAGGTGCTGTTGCGACCATGCCGACAGCAACGGGAAAGCGGAGTTGTGAATGACGAAATGCCGTCGGGCGCTACCCGATTGCTTGTCGAGCTTTCGATTGAAACGCGGTTAGGTCTCGGTCGGCGCAGAAGAGGGAGGAAAATGAATATTAGCCCATAGGCTAGGTTTTCGAGTGAAATGAAGCCTCAAAAGGCGACACCGCAAATTTCCCCGCAAAATTTAGCGGGGAAAATGACGTCACATGACTTCGTGTCACGTGACCTATAAACAAATTCAGTTTCCACGCTAAATTTCGCGGGCAAATTGACGTCACGTGTCCTCAACGCCAATTCAGTTTTGACGCTAAATATAGCGGCGGAAATGACGTCATATGACTTCGTGTCACGTGACCTATACAAAAATTCATGTTCCCCGCTAAATTCAGCGGAAAAATTTACGTTTCCCCGCTAGATTAGCGGGAAGGTTGACGACGCGTGACCTACAGGCACAGCTCGACAAGAAAATGCTGGAGGTTAGAAACCAAAAACGTTTCACGTAGCAAGACAATCGCAGGGCAATTTGCGATACATTTTTAACTGTGTTTCATACGGTAAAGCAGCGCTTCCATTCTAAGTATATGAGTTGTTCTAAAATACTTGAAGTACGTAGATCTAGCTTTAGCGCTCTAAAACGTGGAGATCAGGGACTTCTTTAGCCCATCTTTAGCAATTAAACAATTTTGTCTAGAATGTTCGAGTCCCACTAGAGACAGACAAACAGAAACAAAAGACACTGACAAGTCTCAAACCATAGCTCAAACACGTGCAGCATGCACACGATGGTACATTTCGAAGGCTTG
>JAZHYW010025146.1:0-10327 GCA_037355805.1 Ixodes ricinus | reverse complement strand
CAATGTCCTTTTATACGTCGCTACACCAAGGATTGGCTGCCGCGCTTCGTTTGAGAGCAGGGGTGTAACGTAGTCATACGTAACGCAGTCAAACGTAGTCCAACGGGTACTGAGGAATACATGGCTTGCACGTACCATCTGCAACCCCCATTACGCAACTCCCCCATTTGTTCGTCCCGGCAAGAACAAGCAGAAATGACCATCAGCATGGCGCGACGACGTCACGTGCAAGCCGTGTATGAGACCGACAGCAACGACATAATTACCGGGACAACCATATGCCGCATTATGACCAAGTAGTGGATGAATTCCGAATGCGCAGAGCTTCTCCGGATGCGCAGTGCGACACCCTAAGCCAGGGGCGGATCCAGAACTCCGTTTTGGGGGGGGGGGGGAATCTTGTAAGGATACTATTCACCCATTATTTCGTGTGCACCGGGGGGTCCACCCATGTAAAATTGTCGTCCGAGAAGGGGGAGGGGGAGGTCGACTTTGTTTGGGGGGGGGGGGGCCGCCCATGTCGCCCCCCCCCCCCCCCCCCCACTTCGATCCGCCACTGCCCTAAGCTGCTCAGGGGACCGGAAGCTGTCCGCAGAGCCGCATATACTGGCTCTGCGGTGGACTTGTCGCTGTCGTCTCACCTGGTCTGAACCCAGCCGAAATTGAGCGCTCGGATCATTTGCGTCACAGACCCAAGGTGAAAGATTCCGAACGTGTCAAACGTAACACACGAGTAGAGAGGAACAGAGGGGATATATCCGAGAGTTCACATCGGCCACCACGAGCGGCACAGAGCTAACTCCTACAAGAACTGGAAACACGATATCGGTGGTGTCCTTCAAGACGTAACCCTTCGCGGTCCGGAAGAAGGTGTACGAATTACAAGTTCGTCGCAGCGGAATTAAGCCGAGAATGAGCGTTAGGGGAACTGAAGTCACTGGATCGCGGGAAAGTGCCATTGCCTTCCCTGCCTGCTGCCGGACACAAACCGATACTAACGTACAGACGACCAAACTTCGCAAAGTGATTCCCTGATCGGTCTCAGTTAGTATGACAATCAGCATTTCGGTCCATTGAAATCTTCGAAATTTCACAAGGGTCATTTTGAACCAGTGGCGCCAAGATCGCCATGGAGCATCATCCTATACCGGAAGCGTTCCTCGCCAATATAAGCGTCTTTGGCACTGTGTATGCAATCAACTTATCAATCATGCTTATCTCCACAGATATCTTAGATATCTTATCATGGTATTGATATTCTCGCGTATTTAGAGAGAGGAAAATTATTTTTCAATGCCGCCAAGCACCAACGTCGCATGTGGGAGCGGCGCGAAGATGTGTGCTTGTTTCCCGGTCTGCGGATGACAAACTCTGGGCGTTCGAGAAATGTATCGATAAAGCAACATGTCACCGGAAATTCGATCGGCTCATCGAGAATGGAGAGGTCAAGCTGCTCATTCCACGAACCAAAATGGAGACCATAAGGGGAGCTTGGCGCTACTTGCACGGAACCCAGTGACATTGGCGCGAACAGCGCGTAGCTATGCGATTGCGTTCTACGCGCTCCGTCTTGCAGATGACAGACGCTCAAAACACACTTTTTAGGTGTATCCATGAAGGCACATGTAGCCAACACCTGCTAAAAATTAAAGCCTGCGCGCCCGCTCCGAGACGTCACTGCAGCTATAGCCAGCGAGCGGAAAAGCGACAGTCGCCAGGGCGCTGGGCTTTGCGTGTGTTGACGAGTTGGCGGGGCGGCCTGTAGCTTCGATGGGAAATATTGTACGAATGTCACTTACCCGTGCGTGACGACGACGTAATTAATCGAATATACAGCTTTTTTTATAATTAGAAATCCATATAAAACTCTGACTTTATATGGTAAATATTACGACTACACTCCTTCGTGTCTTGTCTTGTGTACACTATTATTCAAAAGTAACAGCACGCTTTCAACCTACTACCACAAGTTGGACAGCCACTTTCGAATTTGAGAAAAAAAAAAGAAAAGCGACGGTATTTAAAACAAGTAGTTTTAAGAGGCAAATGCGACACGAAATATGACTGATGAACTACGTGTCAGAAAGCTATCATGTAATAAACGAAGGTAACCGATCTATAGTTCGTCTCATGAGACAACTTTCTTTTTGCCTCCGTATGTCAATATACGTTCCTTGTTGCTGTTGTTTTTTTAGCAACATTAATGTTTGACGAACACAGACAGTCGCTTTTTGGTTGCAGCAGACCTTGCCTCCTGTACTAGGGCATCATTTTTCTCCTTGCACGTATTGTTGAGAAGAACGTTACAGTCAGCAAGGTGAGCAAACGTTTAAGCCCTGCTAGAAGGTGTGGTCGCTTGCACAAGTGTCCAACTTTTCGAACTCTGGCAGCGTAGTTAGCGTCAGATCAATGACAACTTTCGTTGATCACGTTACCGCAAGAACTGAGCGATGTGACGGGGCGACATAAGCTTGTTCACAACAATTTAAGCGTGCATCACCACCTTACGACCAGTTGTTGGAAGGTGCAGTCCCCTCGATCTGTCAAATGATGAACCACTGAATCGTGAGGAAGTGGCACCAAGTGTTCTCTGCAGTATCCGCACTTGAGTGTCTTCACAGCCACAGAGGCGAAGTATCAAGCTACGTAGGTCAGGAGTCTTGGACAATAGAGCTGCTAAATCATAGTCGGTGGTGTCGAGTGCGAAAGCTAGAAAACAAAGTAAAATACTTTGCGCAGGTGAATCTCACGCTAAAACCAGACAAAACAAAAATATTTCGAAACACTTTGGAAATGTTAACTTGTTCTAAAAATACCTACTATGATTCCTTGAGACTACAGAAACTAGCGGAGTTGTTTACAACACCCTTCCGGGCACAAGGACGATTCGGAAGTGCAAGGGTACAAGGACAAAACAAAATGCTGCCAAAGCAACATACCTTCGAAGAGCTCGTAACTTGAACTTCTTTCTGTGGAATTGCCTTAATCCATTGGACACACCGTTGCTCGTCGCTTGGAAAGAACGTGTGGACCTTCGGTCGCCAGCGTGATTTCCTCGACACCGAGGGCACACAACACTTATCGTCACATTCGCACATACAAAAACACTTGAGATTCTGGTCGCCGGCGGACACAGTGCTTACAAAGGCGTGTTGTTTCCGCATTTCGAACAGCTTCCTACGTTGCCCGATTGCGCACATAATGTCGGGCTTTGCATCGCTTGCAAGCGGCCTGCAGTGTGATAAACTTGTGTCGTCATGTCGCGTAATCTTTTTCTAAATCTTTTTATTACATATGTCGGCACAACCATAGCCTCCTATATAGTGACAAAGCCTGGCAGATCGCCACGACAAGCGGCCGCCGAAATGGAAAGGGTGGAGCGGCAGACGACGGATGAGAGGAGAGCCACGTGACTGGCACCCCGCTGCGGCGAGACGCCGAAACCCACATCTTCCGAGCGAGCAAGTGTGTTTCCGATCCTCGCCGCTGCAAAAGCTGTGCGCTGACGTCCAGGTTCCCCGAGAAATGGCTCTTTGATGCTCTGTGCTACCAGATCCTCGCGCTCCAAATCTGCGACCGGGCACTCTCCGTGGTCGAACTGCCAGGCTTTGCGAGTATAGAGGAGGCTATGGTACAATCTACAACTGTAGGGAGTGCAAATAGTGGTTCGAATCGTATAACGCAGCATCATTCGCAGCTTCTGTACTATTGAAAGAACCGGCCGCCCTGGCTTTCCCTTGCACCAACAAGGGTATGACTGCCGCAGCGCTAGGTGGCGTGCAAGTTCATCTGCTCCTTGCGCACCTCGTGCGTTTGTTTATCCCCCAAATGCGCACACGTCCGCTTGTTCACCCCGACCTCAGCCAGTTACGCCACAAGCTTCTGCCTCGTCATCGCGCCTTTCCCATGCGTTATCTATGATGCCCTTTGATTGGCATGGCCCTCTTCGCGTTCTTATGCGCCATAACACACTTCTATCTTTGAAGCTCGGACCGAACGCATCGCAAATGATGGCGCATAAAAAAAGTATTTCTTCCAGTTCATCCGGAGTGCTTCATCAGCATCGTCATAGATGTTCGGCGGTGCACGTAAACCCTCTGCTGGCTCTCCTCGCTTGGCCCAGGAGCAGTGAAGTAGCTGACGTAACACAACGAAGCGCGCAGGCTTTAGTTTCCAAAGGGTGTTGCTCTAGCTCGATGGCTGCAGTTGAAGTTGCTAGCGAGCAACTTTACCAGCTCCAGTAAAAAGCCCATTTCAACTTCGAGTTAATTTTTAAATACTATTCTACAATCCTTCACAAAAAAAAAAAAAAATCAAGACATTTTTTTTTTGTAGCGTGAGCTACCCTGGCTGAGGTTAAGCAGTCTCGCGTGGCTCGCAAAGAGCCGTGCTGCGCATGCGCGAGGAGCAGTGACGTCACACGGCGCAGAGCTGGCGCGCCGGAGCCGCCGCCGCCGCGCGCGCCTCGCCGGTCTGCGCATTCCAGAGAAGTGATGTCATAGCCGCGGCAGACGCACTGGCGCCGCCGCGTGCCCAGCTGTGCGCCTTCGTTGCGCAGTAGCCAAGTCTGACGCTGCACCGGAGCCGCTTGATAGCGCTTCTCATTTTGTGCGTATAAGCTCACGCTACGTATCCTAGCATAGCCAAGTCTAAGCCACCGCAATTTTTTTTTGCTGCGGTCGGTTTAAACTTTAAGCGACATGTCACTAAAACAATGAACGACGTGACACTGCACTTTTGGTGCTGCTCGACCATTGAATCGTAGCGTCAGCCGCGGTCGGTCTTTAAAGTAATTATCTTGCCCTCGGTGTCCGTAAAAGACAAACCTGGGTAATCACCGCCCAGCATACTTCATCCCCGACTTAGTTTTGATGGGATATCCTGCTTTGCTCTCGCTTGTTTTGTCACTAGTTATACCCTTGTTACACGGGCACGCTTAACTGCAGTTACGCTAGGGTGGCTGGAACGGAAGGTGTGCAAAAGCGCGGAGCGTTTCCCTTGCCAGGAGAAGTCTCAGTGCGCGATCCTGCCACTAGGGCAAAATGGAGCGCTTCGATAGTAGGCGCCGTCAGGATTTCCGCGGAGTGGCTGGCGCAGCACACGAGGCAGCTTGTTCTTTGCAGTGGCTTCTGCGTTTGTAAATGCTACCGAAAGGTTTGTGGGTGCTGTAAACGCGCGGCGTGAGTCAAGAAATGCCGTGTCAGCATTTCTTGCTGACACGGCATTTCGTTTGCTGACACGGCATAAAAGCGATGCACTTTTAATAAAAGTGCATCGCTAGAATGCACTTTTTACTAAAAGGACTAAACCAAGAGGAAAATGAAAAGAAATGTAAGAGGCCCAAGCCTTGCACCATGTAATACGTTTGGGCATTGACAAACACCTTGTGCCACCTTCAAGTAGGAACAGTGTAACAATCTTGGTTTTCACATAATTTTAACCACTTCAGCGGGATGACTGACGCCTAAATTGTGAGCGTAGGTACTTTTTCTCCTTTGAGCCAACCTGTTCAATAATTAGTTTGTAATAAAACATGCATTCAACAAAGTTTATCCTCTTTTGCCTTTAAAGCAGCAAATAAAAAAACTCGCCTGGACACAGCAAACCCTTCACGAGCGGCCGTTCGCAGGGCTATCGCGGTCAATAGATGTTTCACGCAGTATTTGAACACCGCGAAGACAGCAGAGACTTATCCAGCTCCTGTGCCGACCAAAAAGCGCAGGCCTGCGCCGAAGGCCTCGACGGCGGCTGACGGCGCCCCCGACAACAGCGCCGCCGCGCGGCAGGATCGCGTTTCGCGACCGGTTCCAACCCGCCGCTAATCACACCTTCCCTTCTAGCCACCCTAGTTACGCTAAGCCAAAGTTACCACGCAATACTTGCGGACAACATTTTGCGGCTATGCAGTCAAAGCTATGGGCGCACGTGCGCTTGATCATCTCGAGCACCCATCAAAGCAGTGCACGCGCCCTGTTCGCTTCTTCTGAAATAGCTGTCCGAGGGTAGTGCGGTAACTGTGGCGACGCGTAACAGCAGTTAAAGGTGATTTAACTGCGGTTAAGGGTGCCCGTGTATTAAGGGTGTCCAACGGGCATCCTAAACAACAGTTACGCTTAAATGTTGTTAGCAGTTACTGCCAACTAAACCTGGTCAAACGGTCACCCCTAACCGCAGTTAAGTGTGACCTCGGCTACAACTGCGGATAAGCGTGCCCGTGTAACTAAGGCATAGGTAACATAACACTGATTTAAAGGGATCAATATGAGAGGTAACAAATAAGGGAAAATCCATTGGTGGATCCTTAGAGAATCCGTTAGCATGACCCTTGGGAAACCCCACACACGTACCCCTTTGGAAAACGCTAACGCTGGCCCCTTTACATTTCTGTTTTCGCTTTTACTTTTGCTACCTCTCTTTTCTGCTGCCTTTGTTTTGGCCTCGTTACGGGGTCAGTGTTGGCGTTTCCCAAATGGGGACGGTGCGTGGAGTTTCCCAAGGGCCATGCTAACGTATTCCCTAAGGATCCACCGATGGATCTTCCTTTAATTTTTGTAGCACAAACCAAGGCGTACGCGCTTCGCACACCTGCAAGTTCAGACTCGCCCCAGCATCCGAACGCGCATTGGCTTCCGCCCTGTGACGTCGTCTCCCTCTCGCATTTGTCGTTCACTACTCTCCTCCCCCTCTCTACGCGCGCGCGCTTCCCCTTCCATTTTGTCCACAGACGGACGCCGTCAGTTTTTCCCTACATAAGAAAGAGAAATGCGAGGGGGAAAAAAGCGCGCATGAGAAAAGCCGTTCTGGAAAGGAGGTCGCTCCCCGCCACTTCCGCTTTCCTTTCTTTCTTATGTTGTACCCGACTATAATGCAAAGGCATTAAAAAGTTTTGTTAAATTATGAAAGCTAACTTTGCCATCCATAAGATAGGTACTGATAACAACGATCGCGGCTGACTGCTTGGCGCAACAGATTCGCCGTTTAGTTCATCTATCAAGTCGCGTAAGCATGGGAAGTCCGCTGAACAACAACAAAAAAGAGACTAGTTCGGTATCTCACGGCGCTTACACAATGACTAATAGCATCGGTCGAACGAGACGCTGAGGAACAATGGAGGGCGTGACGAAGGCAAATTGGTTTGCAAGAAATAGCCTTGGGTGAGGCGCTGTCTTCATTCGCCACGCACGTTCTAAAAGAGGGACAATGGCACCAGAAGGAACGGAAGTCGCACGCTGACTGAATCTCGGGTTCTTGCCCCACTTCTGACGTACCAAGGGGAGCAATTTCGTTCCAGCCTCAGCGAAACGTATCCAAGCATTTCTACGTACACTTTGCGCGAGCGAAAATTACAGTGCTCGAAGTCAAACGGCGCACGCACTTTCTGTCAGCTGCTCGCGCATTCGCTCGTGACAGTAGGGCATCGAGGACCTTGGAACGGTTTTGCGTTGCTACTAGGATCCAGAAATCTAGCACACACGGTTTGCCGTGCGGGGACCGCCGAAGGCTGGAAGTCTGTGCATTTAGGTGATATAACCCGGGGCAGTCCTCCTGCACGAAACACGGTCTTGGCCAGCGCCACGTAGAATAATCAAAGCCTGTGCACCAGAATCGAAGACGTCATTACAGCAAGATCAAGCCAAGACGGTGATTGGACACGAGCACAGGGTCAGCGTTCGGCCGGGCCTCGTGTCCAATCAAAGCGTCGAAGGACGCTCGGCATTGGGCTCGGGTCCAATTGCCGAGTTGGCGCCATTCGACAGTGACGACGTTCCATGGAGAAAGTGGGAGACGTTCGCAGGCCTCGATTATTCTAGGTGGCGTTGGCATAGCTGCGTGTTGCCGCTTTCACATTGATGTGCACGTTCCCTTTCATCAGCGTTCGTTTCGGAAATCATGCGCCTTAAACCCCCCCCCCCCCCCCCGATTAAGAGTCCTGTATACACTGGCCAAGCAATCTGCACTGGGCTAGCAGACGGAATATTATATAGGCACTAAAGTGGACTTTAAAGGGACCATGAAATGACCTTTTTACTTTTGCCAGATAACTTTTACATTAAACCTTCAACGTTCACTGAATGCCGAACAGGCATCCGTTTTCGTCTCGGTTCATTAACTCCTACACAATCAAATAATGAAATATCGACTTTTTCTTTCTTCTCCACTGACCGCAAAACAAGTTGCGGCGTAATTTTGACGGTCGTGACGTACGCTAGGACAGGAACCGGAAGTTCTCTGGCTGTAGAATGGGGAGCGTCAGCGGCGGCGAGTTGGGGTGCGCCGGTAGGTTTTACTGCGCTGATGGCGCTGATGTCACCGACGTATTTTCCGAATCTGCGCCCCTCATCGCCGCGATTGCCATGGACACATCGCAGCTGAGCCGAAATTCAATGAGATATTGTTTCGCTACTAGCGACAGCATGGGACTAGTCCCATACGCCCGGTATGCCTGTTGGGAAGTGCGCGGCGAGTCTTCCGTCGAAAACTCCAGAAGTCAACCCAACTGTCATTGCTGGTAAAAGGCGGCCCGTGTCAGTCGTTTGCAAAGCGACGTAGATAGAAACAAATTGCCGCGGCGTTTTTTCGCTGCCTCGGAGATGCAAGAGCGAGCCGACGTTAAAAAAAGATACGTTTGAACTACGACAGTGTCAGCAAGAGCCACTTAAATACCTGTTCACACTCGAGCGCTTCGCGCGCGTTTGATGGAAGTGCTGTATTTACGCTGTTGGTAAGCGCTTCCGGACCGGATATTTTACGATTGCAACTCGATAACTGACTCTGACACTCGGCAAAGGAAGGTTGGACCGGCATTGCACGTGCAGCTCCCACGAACTGTTATAGCTCGAGAGTGACGTGCAGTCGTGTCAGAATAAAAATGGCATACTAATACCAAAGTGTACATACCGTGTTACGAAGGTAATCCATACGGCGTTTATTCGAGCTCTATATCACACAAAACAAGATAGAATCGACGAAAGTCCCTTTTCGACGACAGTGTTCGTCAACACTGCCTCGGAAAACAGTGGAAATGACAAAGGGAAGAGATTGACCTCACCTCCTTAATATAAAATTGAGGTCAGCGATCAAATTATAATACGGGAAGGGTCCACAAGGGTCGCGCGGGCATATTCCATTCATTCAGCACGCCAGCCGGTCGTTGGCACTGTCTTGGTCAAGTACCGTCGAAGCAACGCTGCGGAAAGGCTGCCAGGCTCTATCCTATCTGCCAAACTTCGTTGCCGTTTCAGCTTGTCTCGGGTGTTTGCGGATCCAGCGTTCTTGTTCGTCGTGGTCTGTTTCAAGTGCTTTTTTCTTTGCTGCTTGAAGTCGGCACGCGCGAGAAGAACATGTAAAAAAAAATAAACGTTCGCTGGTCGTCGTGACCACGGCGACCAAGCGACGCCGTCGGCCATGCTGATTTGATCGTAAAAAGGACAGCCTGGGACGCCTGGTGACAGCTCCGGAGCTCGGCTCTCAGCTTCGTTTACCGCACGATGGATGGCGCTGGATCTTAGCATTATCAAATTTGGCAATTTTCGCCACACATCTCTAATTATGCTACAAAATGTGGATCTGAATATTATTTAACAAAACTTTTAGGAAACATTTGCCGGCTATTTATTGTTTATGATCGCGGTGCTGGTGAGGTAGGCGCTACCCAATAGGCGACGTGGATTCGGCTGACGTGCTGCAGTTCCGCGGATGCATAGCAGTGAACAGGCAGAGAGCTTTCGAAGGAAAGAAGGTGCAAAAGAGTCCAGTTTTCTTTTAAAAGTTCTGTATCAAAGAATTTTTTTGGCTCCCTATTTTTGTGCTTGTGTGTTTCTTTTCACACCTTTTACGACGTCCGGTGGATGAAATTCGATTTCAGATTCATTTCATGGTCCCTTTAACATTGTCTTTTTTTATGGGATCAAACCCAACTTACTCTCAGAAAGAAGGGTGTATCATTACACTCCTTTTTCCCATATAATACACCCCAAAAATTTAAATTCGACGTACAGCGCCCTATAGTCGAAGAGACGGCACCAAATTGCACGAGGGGCTCGAGAGCCGTGTGGTACAGCCTATTAAAATAGCCAATGTGCGTATTACTCAATGCAAAAAAAAAATTATGGGGGTTTTCTTGGTCCTAGTGTAAAAACTCAGTGTTTTTCTTTTATGAGGTCTTTGATACGTACTTTAGCTATTTAAAAAGTTATATCACACCGTTATCAAGCTCCCCGTAAAATTTTGGGCCGCCTGTTCGACTATGGGGCGCTGTACGTCGAAATGAAGTTTTGGGGTGTATTATATGAGACGAAAGGGTGCAAGGTGATGCCCTTTTTTTAGA
>JAZHYW010025145.1:0-85858 GCA_037355805.1 Ixodes ricinus | reverse complement strand
ATTATTATTATTATTATTATTAATTAGGATGCACAACTAGATCGATAACATGATTAGGAAAAACTTTGGCCCAAATGTATCATCCGTTGCTGATAATTTTAATCGTTTCTTTGCTTCGATTTTGGGAGTAGCACGTGACGAAACAATCACGCTGTCTAATTTAGAGCGATCCTGTTTATCTTCTGCATTTTTACCGAACATGACGGTAGAAGAGTTATGTTTGATATTATTTGGTTACAATCCAATAAGTCCAATAAGTCGCCTGGTCTGGAAAACATTTATCTTGGAGAAGTACGGCGTAATTTTGATATGCACAGTAATCTCCTGTTTTATATATTGAACGGAATTATCACCTTCGGCATCATTCCTGTTGACCTGGAAAGTGCTATTGTCAGACCTCTGTACAAGGGCGGCGCTCGGAATAGCGTAGAAAGTTATCGGCCCATCTCAATTCTCCCATGTTTAGCCCTAGTGCTTGAAAAACACACTTTGAAAACAATGACCGCGTTTCTGGGAAAGTTTATTGTGTTAGCGCCTTCCCAGCACGACTTAATCACGGGCCGCGGCACCGATTCCTTACTCGAGGACCTCGTAGACAATTTACATGAAACTTTTGATAACAAAAAATATGCCTGCGCGCTCTTTCTAGATGTTTCAAAGGCATTTGACTCCATCAGTAATAAAATACTCCTGAAGAAACTGTTTGACTACGGTTTCAGGGGACCATTTCTTTCTATACTTAAAAACTTTCTAACGAACCGTATTCAGCAAGTTTCAGTCTGTAGTAGCCTGAGCGACAAACTATTTTTGAAGGCTGGTGTAACGCACGGCTCTGTTTTATCACCGCTCTTATTTAATATCTACGTGAATGATCTCGCTAAGACTCTATCACTATGTGATATCTATCAGTACGCTGACGATACTTTGTTAGTTTCAAAGCATATAAATTTGAGACTGGCAGTTACATTATTGCAAGCTAACTCGACTCAAGCTATGAACTGGTTGGAAGCAGATATTATCAATATTATTGTTCATAAAACCAAACTTGTGTGTTTTAGTAGTCCCCTGAAAAGCAAATACCTAGATATTCCGTTTGTGTTACATTCGTCAAATTGTACGCCTTGCTTCTGTTCCCCTCTTGAATATGTTAGCACAACCAAGCACATATAATTTTTTTTTGACAGTGACTTATCTTGGAATTCGCATTTCTGTTACATTGCCAAAAAAACTGCGAAGCGTATCTTGCATGTTATGTTCTACGAAGATGTTTTCGCCATTGTCGGTTTGAAATATGGTTGTAAATGCCTTAGCATGCGGAATATTACGTTATGTGATTACAATTTATGCGAATTGTTTCATGCTTTGGAACAAAAACAGACACCATCTTAAAAAGTGCTTGAAGAGGCGTGGCTTTTACATCTTTAGATATGTCAAGTGAACAACTCTTTCCCTGCTCTGTGTCTCCCGCGCATTTCAGCCTTTTTGCAAAGGTGTGCTATTTTCAAACCTTACTCCTCGTCATACTTGGGTAGTAATTCAATTACAATAATTGAATTATTGTAATTTAATTACTTCCCTGAGTAATTTGCAATTGTAATTATTTACTTTCAGACAAATAAAATTGTAATTGTAAAATTAATTTTGTAATTACTTTCTAGCGTCAGTGGTTGAAAAAATTGCAGGCACAATTACAATTACTTTTGCAAAACTTTGTGGCGGCGACGGAACCTCTCTGAAAGCCTCAGCGCTCGCACAAGCCGCCTAGCTCGGTGAAACACTTGCACAAAGACACGCACTCACACAGACTCACAACATTAATAGCATCGCATTGTTTGTTGTTTTGTTGCTTACACTGCGGGCTGAGAGACAATCCTCTTTGGAGCCTACCTCGAACGGCGCCGTGTTGCGCCGTCCACTGTGCGAGCAGAAAACAATAGCGTAAACATACCAAAATATTGAAGGAAATAAAAAGATTGAGCTTCAGCTTTCAGTTGGGCTAGGAAATTTTAATTTTATATCAAGCTTTTTTTTTTGCTTGCTTTTTGGCGTTTATCTATCTAGTACTGTCGCATATTTGTATCTTTGTATTAATTTCAAGTTTATTTCTTGTTGGTTTTACTTCGTATATTTTTTGCATAAGCTTTCTGAAGACTGACCTCACACCTGTGAATATTGTTACCAATGATTTGGGAGCCCCGATTCGGTTCCTATACATTCCTGAGCCATTATAATTTCAACTCAATGTAACTAATTTACAATACCATGATGTTTCTACGGGAATGCAGTCGTATTAGTGTGTGTAGATTTTACTTTATAATAACATGTGGATTTTAATTTTATATTAACACTTGTAAAATATTCATATATGACGAATTGTCGCATTTTTATTGCCTGGCTAACAAAGCTCTGTCAACCCAATTTTTTCTTTGGCGATCTGGTGTCCTTCAGCATAAGAGCTAATTTACATTATTAATAAAAATATAAGAACTTAGTACTTCATTGCATTAAACTGTCGAAAGTTCCATCGTGAATTTAACAAAATTCATAAAAGAAAAGTACAATACGTGGCATCTATGCAGCGATGCTTAAGCCTCCTCAAACATTGGGGCGAAAAATGAACAAATACGTTACATTCTATACAATTCGTTTAGAGTTCTATGGCCCAAGTCGGGTCGCTCTGAAAAGTAAGTAATTGTAAGTAATTGCATTACTTTTTAAAAGCAAATTGTGATTGTAATTAATTACTTTTCACGTAGTAGTAATTGTAATTGTGGTTAAACTACTATTTGAAGCAAAGTAAATGTAATTGTAATTAAATTACATTTAGAAAGTAATTTCCCATGTGTGCTCCTCGTGTCGTGCAGCGTACTTTGCGGGAAAGTGAACGTTTTGTTATTCCTCGCGTTTACACAAAATACGGAAAACGTCTGCGCTATATTTATGACCCTCAACTTTTCAACAGTCTACCAGATTCCTTCCTGAATCTAAAGTCAATGCGCCAGTTAAAACGGCAACTAAAAACAATATGCTAGAGTTTATAATATTGCCTTGGGTTGTTTGTAAATCTAATACCTACTATGTCATATCCTCCTTTTTGTGTTTCTTTGTATATGTGTCAAAAGTGAATGTGCGTTTTGTTCGCATATTTATGTTTTCTATGTACATACGACCTGTGTGTACCGTAGTTTCCGGGCGCGCTACTTTTCGTTTTTTTGTGTGTGCTAGCGTATGAGATAAAATTTATGCATTCGCACAAGTTTCTGTAGTAGGTACCTTTGTGTGTCGGAACATATGCTCGTTAGTTCTATTTTGTCTATAAGTACATGTTTTTGTGTGTTTTCTTCTCATGTGTGTAATTTGTTTTTTATTTATTCTTGGTTTTGTTTTTTCTGCCTAACAAATTGTCAAATCAATGTGTATCATTTTACGCTGATTCCGGGTTCGTTCTGTTCCCTGCAGGAGCGGTGAAATACTCTGCTTCGATGAACTGGGGCTGCTGCTTCGGCCTCTAGGGACAAGTTTACTACTGACAACTTAGCAGATCACTTCGGAATGTATAGTCAACTGGCTTGCTTTCAATATGACGTGCCTACATGGTAGGTTTACGAAAGTGAAAACAAAATGCTGCTCAGGAGCACGCTGCCAAGAATCACTACAGCTAGCAAAGATGAAAACTGGGAAGATCTTCACAAGCAAACGGATGCTTGACATGCTACCTCCATCGTGGTATTGAGAGACGCGGCGCCGTCAAAAAATAACACACCCTACAGGCCTTTGGCTATGGGCCGGATATGCAGTCTGCACCACCTCTGAGAACCTGAGGGCGAAAAATGCAAGGCCGCATCGACAGCATGATACAAGTTGGCAAGAGTTTTCTCGCACAGGAAGGCTATGCTCTCGCGATTGGACGCGTTGTAGGATGGCTTGCTTTTTCCAGGTGTAAATGCTGTAGAACACAACTATGATATTGTTCTACCGATTGGTGATGCCCAACCAGCGCCGACTTGTTACATTTATCATAATGGAAAGAAGACTTCACACTTCGACGCCTTTGGAAATGAGCACACTGGTGACCTCATTTTAAAACACCTGGATTGTTGCAGCGCAAGAGTTTTCCTGTGACATTTTGGCAACAAGATCAATGTTCGCATAGGTGACAAGAATGCCAAACAGTGAAAACAAAAGCTGAAACTCTGCAATTAAAGACACTCGCAGCCAATCTACGCGAGCTCGTCACTGATTTCAAGGAGAAAACGCAGACAGAAGGAAAAGTATGTCTGACGCCTGTGATCATTAGCCCAATGTGAGTTCAAGCTGAAGCATGTGTTGGACTGCAGTGAAAATAATTCATACTGAGAAACCTTTGTTGCAAGATGAAAGCAATATTGTGGGTGCCAATGCAACATCTGAAAAAAGAAGCTGAGGGATCAAGGTTAGATAGAATATATTCTGCCCGGCCAGCAAAGTGCATCCGCTCCGTCCTCATGCAAAGGCAACTGCTCTATGAAGTCGGCGCATCTGTGTGTATGTGTGTTTGCGCAGATAGTCAGTGTCTTTGCTGCAGTCTTTTGAGTGTCCTTAAGGTGCTACAGCGTAAATGCCGACATGGCGTACAGATATTGCGCGTCTCGGTGTCAACAAGATCTACAGCATCTAAGATGCATGTGTATAAATGTTTTAAAGGCGGATATTTGAAGAACCTATGGAATACTAGGAGGCTTGTTTGGTAGTTGAAAGGATACTTATTTAACATTTACGACTCCGTTCTGTATTCTAAAGTAGCAGCATTGAATATGAATCATTAAAACTTTGGTTTGGGCTAGTTGGTCCATGGTAGGTATAAGGTTTAAAAGCGCAAACAGACAGGGACAATAGAAATAACACAAACGACAGGGACAAGGCGCTATGAAGCAATATGAAGCCCGCATGTCCGGTTTGTTTGAGTACAAAATTTGTTTTGTAGCCTCTGTAATATACCTGCAATTAAAGATTTAGAAAAATCTATGAAAATGACATAGATTATCTCTCCTGGAATGTAAGCTTTCGTGAATATCATTACATAATTTTAAAAATTTGCGATTCCCATGAAAGGTCCGTCGAAAACCGTGCTTGTTTGCCAACAGTAGACTATTGGTACAGAAGTGATTTATTATTTGTAAATATATAACGTTCTGTATCAGTTTACTAGGGACATTTGTTAATGAAATAGGTCTGTAACTTGTTGAAGACGTCTTAGGGCACCTTTTGAAAACTGGAGTTTCTTAGCATGTTTCCAGTTGGCTGGAACATCACCGGAATCCAAAGACTGATTGAATAAACTAGACAATAAAGCACATGATACTTCTTTGGTTAGCTTAAGCAGGTTAGTCGAAATACCATCAGGTACCGGCGCGGATTTGAATTGAAGATCTATTACTTCTTGAATGCCGGCTGGTAAATTTCGAATTTATACACCTTCATGGAAAACTTCGTGAGGTGAAACGGGCAAAGGTAAAGGAATTCTTTTGTGAAAACACTACAGAAAGCAAGATTAATATTTTCACATGCCTCTAATTCGGTTATATCATTCCCGTCGGGATTAATAAGCTTGGAAGGTAAGCTGTCTTGGGGAGGTCGAATTGCTAACCAGAACGTTGAAGGGTTTGATAGGAGAATATTTTGGAGATCGCAGATGAAATACTTATGTTTGGAGGATTTATCTTGGAAATCATACTGTAAGGAAATTCGCGATATCTCATTCAAGCAGCTGGAGACCCTGATGACTTTGCGAGTTTGAAACGGCGTTTCTGTTTTTTTAGGAGGTTTGTGTGTGTAGCAGAAAACCAGGGCCGCTGGTAGCTAGACGCAATGCATACACGGGCTACAAATCAGTTTAATGACTCAACAAGAGCCCCTTAACAAGTCTTCAGTCCTCTTCGACAGATTGACTTCGAAACTCTCGAATAAATGTTGTGGCAATATTAAACACGAATTGGTAAATAGCATCTATGTTTGCACGTGAATAACTGAAAACGAATTTCTCGAGTGGAGATTGTCGTAATATCGGTATTGAAAGTTCGCGATTAACGGGGATGTGGTAACGAAGCTTTTGCAAAGTGCAATTGTGCATAAAAGGTCAAGGTTAGCAGTAAAATATCAAGAACAGCTGTGCCTTGTGTTGGTTTATCTACTACTTGTGACAATGAAAGAGTAGTGGTTATAGTAATAAATTCTCGGCTTGAAGTGGACAACGAGGACCCGTAAAAAAATGTTCTGTATAGAGTGTAGTGCAGGCCACTCGATGTCAGCGTAATTGAAGTCGCCACCAATTACGATTCTGTCAACTGGGAGTTGGTTAATTAAAGTTTTCAAATTATCGTCTAATACGCAAGGTAAATAGTAGCCCCAGGTGGTTAATAGCAAACTAAAACAAGATGAAGAGGGGTGGCAGTACCGATTAAAACCTAGAAAGCTTTAAAATTATAAGCGGTTTCAGATTGAAGAATATTTAACGAATTTATCAGAGCAATAAGTTCTCCTCCACCCCTCTTTTCCTGCCTCTCTTTTCTGAATATGTTTGTTAGAGGCGAGTGACCTTAGCACAAAATTCGGTATGTTAAAGTTTAACCACGATCCAGTTAGTACAACAACGTCGGTAGAACATGAATGGCATAAGAGAATATAAATAATATTGTTTAATATAAATGCTCTTGCATTTGCTACAGAAAACGAGATTGACGTAGAGCGATTTGTACGGATAAACCTATTGGTTGCTTGTTATCTCTGAGTAGGCAGTAAAGTCTTAAAAAGTTTTACCGAATCTGTATTGTCTATTTCAAATACAGGTTATCGTTACGTAGCGTAAATTCTCTACACTGGTTTTCCGCAAACGATATCAGCGCTTTTCTAGCAGCACGTGTGTCCGGCGACAAGTTTTCACCAATGCAGAATGTTGTTGCCTTGAGTGTCGGTGCCCTTCATAGTACGAGTTTTATTTGTTTTTATCTTTGTAAAAGATGAATTTAATGATGACAGGGCGGGGGTTTGGCTTCATTTCCAGCGGTAGGGCCCTATTTTGTGCGCACGTTGAATAGATGGAGGAAAAAGATGGACGCCCAACCTGGTTTTGCAGAGGTTTACAGCTTTCTCTTCTGATTGTTTCCAAGTTTCACCGGGGGCATCGGGAAAGTTGTAAAGCAGGAAGTTATTTCGTCTCGAATGACTTTCGAGGTACTCACATCTATATGCTAACACATCTAGGTTATAAGAATTTTCCTTGCTATTTTACAAAACCTCTGGAACCTCTTTTTGAACCACTCTTACGCCAGAACACTCCTGCTTAAATTTTTGCAGTTCAACTTTGAGGGCACCCAACACCTTGTGTGTCTGATCTTTCCTTTGCTGTAAGGACTTAATTTCATTCAATATGTTTTTTTTTGGTCATTCGGACAGTTGGGTTAGCAGAGTCAAGATCATACCCTTATTTCCACTGGAATCAGAAGCGGGGACCGAGTTTGTTTCTACCAGGGTTTCGAACCGGAACCCAACTAACCGAAAACCGAAACCGAACCGTTATTTTTAGCCGAAGCGAAACTTAACCAAACCGAAATCTGCCGCGATCTCGGAACTGAACCGGAGTATAACGGTGACCGGTTCACCGTTATACTGCTGCCGCGATCTCGGAACTGAACCGGAATATAACGGTGACCGGTTCAAAACGGTTCACGGTATTTTTTATTTATTGTTAGCAACTCAAAATTAATATTTGGAATTAAAAACAAATTGTCAGCTGTATTTCGATGTATTGATGAAATCTTCATATACAGAATTGCTATGTATGAGTAATTGCAGGTTTTCGTGCCGCTTTTGTCTTGGCACTACGATTAATCATGTGTCACGTAGTCTCGTAACGGCACGCTGTCAAGACATGCTGTCAGGCAATGTCACGTCACGTAACGCCGTTACGCCCCGTAGCTCACTACGTCATGTCGACTTATATTGAGAATGTCAGTGGATTTATTAACGTAGTTGTCACCGTGACGTAACATTACATCACGACTTCGCATCGAGAGTCACGTGACACCATGACGTACGCAATTTTCACGACCCCGAGTTGAGTACTCGGGTTCATGACAATCAGCATCGCCAAACATTCGGGTAACGGCTCGTGTTCAATTAGAGATGATAATAGCCCAACTCACATCATCTGAAGCTCAGCGCATGCTCTATTTTAGAGCCACTAAATGAGCTGCGCTTAGAGTATCGGCACTCCGTTCTCCGACATTGTTGTGGGCGCCGTCATTTTCGCGCTTCTGCAGAGCAGACGCAATTGCCGATCGTCATAATTCAAAAGTGCGACTTTTTCAGCATTAGAATCGGTCTTAGAAAGCTCATGTAATATTGCTTTTATCTATTGCGAACTGTTTAAACATTTATGAAACGGAAAAGCGTTTCCTGTGATTTCAGAGAAATCTTCAGATAACTGGCAACCATGATATTAAGCCACAATATAGGCGAATGCCGTTACTCTGAACCGTAGCTTATTTAGTGGCACTACTCTATGCTTTGCTAACCCAAGCGCATGACTATGATAAGCACTGGCAGTATATAATTAATGTCAGATCACGTGGCGGCTTGTTCTAATTGCGAATAGAAAAAGAGAAAGCTGTTTTTTTCCTTTATATTTTCTTCATCTGCCATTGCGCGGAGGGGAAATCTAATAAATGTCCTTGCATGTTATCAACATCAAGGATTACTTCTTAGCTGTATTTAATGAAAGGACAAAGATTCTTGCACAACACAAATGTATACACATTAATAGGGCACCAAAACATGTTTCAGTGTTGCTGAACTGCCAAAGAAAGTTGTCACCAAAAATAGAAGTATTGAAAGTACAAAATGTGACTCATTAATCCGACGTTACATGGGAAGTATAAGTATGTATGGGAAGGACACTTGAAAAAAAGCTCCTGATGACCTAAAAGGGACAACCTAACGTTGGCAGCCGCGCTAAGTCTCACAGGGGTGTCTTCCCCAACTTTCAACCACTTCCGTATTTTGTTTAAATTTCACAGTTGGGTGAAAAATATAAGCAATGCAGGATTAGTTAACGAGTGACACAAATATAATTGTCGGATTAACACCCCCGGATGGACGGAGGAGGGAGTACTTCAGGAATAAAAAATATTCTCTAAGAAAGCAATGAAAACATTTAAAAAAGTGTGTGTGTGTGTGCAAAGGGGGTTGGGGGTAGTTTTACAAACATACTATGTTGTAAAGGCTCTCTTACCCCGCATTTTCGGCACAAACCAGAAAGCGTGCCCCGGAAAATACTTTGTTTGCGAAAATACTTTTCCCAGAAAGCGCGTTTACGTGGTGCCAGACGCTCGCGCCGTTCTTGACGATGCTGCGCCAAGAATAATAATTTGTGCCTCTCAAATACATGGATTGCCTTGAGCGCAAGATTTTTGCAGCGTGAATATTGTCCTCCCGAATTAGATTTTCTCAGCAAGCAAATAGCCATGACCAAATCGCAGTGACATAGGGCGATGACGTCACGTGGAAACCATGTTAAAAATAAATGTCCCAGTCGTAAAGTTGTGCAGTATATATAGCAGTCTCGAGATGATATACGGCAGCCTAATGAAATGTTAGAACGCATGATGAATAAAGCAGAGAATTGTAAAGTGAGGGGCATTAAAGGGGGCACGTAAAACTGAATATAAAGTAGCCTCCCAAGGCAGTATTTCGCGGAGTTTGGAACTCATGCGAGTTGTTGCCCAAATTTGATACGTTTTAAAATTTCAAGAATCTCCGTCTTTCCTTCGCGCTATTCGCTTACAATTAGGAATAGAATAGCGTGCATCTCTGTGTATTTTTTTAAGTAAGCGGTTTATATAAGATCATTTAGAAAAAAATATCAGTTATTATCTCTCTCTTCCTACACATTTTGTGTATTAGCCTTCCGATCTATCGTGTGAGCACAAGATCCTTTTGGCATACCTCGGCAGCTGGCGCGTATTTTCGAGTATCATCCTCCCGTGTCGGCCTCAAGCGATTATGCGAAGATCGTGGAGCCAAATTTATTCATGAAAAATATAATTATTTACTGACTGAAGATTTGGCAACATAAAATAACGACCGATTACCTTAAAGATATACATAGTAAGTGAATGCACCCCCAAATTATATGAAAGATAGCTATGCGTTCCTGACACGTACATATACATATATATATAAATATATATAACTTCTTAATCCAATAGACACCTTTCGAAATACTGCCCTCTGTTGGCGGCTGTTGGATTGCTGCACAACGGCGCGCTAAAACCGCAACGTCACGGTACACTTCATGCGTTTGGCTAAAATAAAAGCCAAAAACATATCCACGAAAAATGTGATGGGCGCAGAGACGTTGCACTTTCAACGCTGTTTGATTCACTCGTCGACTGCTAGCGTTGGCCGCGCTCCGACGTTTGCTATCTTATGGTATGATTTGCGCGTTCCACGATGCCAACTGTTCCGCCATTGGGCAGTGATTCCGACATATTGATACGGCACGTTACTTTCGAAAGGGGTCAGTAGAAGTCTGTTATTGCCTGAAACAGAAATGTTATGTGTCTGTGAGCTGGACAAAACAAATCGCACAGGGGCGCGTGTGGAACCATGACGACTACGCAAGCAAACCGTCAGAAATTGACGAATTAAGTAGCTTCCATGTCGAGTAGAGCATGAAATACTATTTTGTTTTATGCTGCAAAAAATATTCAGTTAGCAAGTTGATGCCCATATGCAAATTGAATTGACCGGCATCTAAAGTTTCCGTGGCATCGCATAGGCGGTTTGATCTCGAAACTTATTCAGAATGTGTTTGGATCGAGATTAAGGCAAGGGACGGATTTAATTACCTGATAGGAACGTACTATTTTCCCCCATTATCTGATGAAACCACTTTCATTGAACATTTTGAATCTCTCGGTAAGCAGATCGATTTTGACAAGTTTCGTGTTCAGATATACGGAGATTTTAATCTTCCGGGTGTAGAGTGGTCATTGCAAGCTTTAAACAATAATACGTTAACAGCTAGAAAGGCCTTTTCTTTGTTGTCTTTTATTAACTTGAGTGGTCTAGTACAACTAAATTCCATACCGAATTGCGCAGGTAATATCTTAGATCTCGTTCTTTCAAATGTCCACATTCTAAGCTTGAGTCTGGCTTCCGATCCTTTGGTACAAGTTGATAAGTTTCATCCACCTTTAATAGTCCAGTTATCTCTTCCGTGGAAGTCGCGGATATCGTCAAAGCCATTAGCTTACAGTTTTTTAAAAGGAGATTACCTTCCCTTACAAAAAATTATATCTGGCCAGATCTGAAGATTTCAGATATGGCCATATCAAAAATTGGCCACAT
Organism: Ixodes ricinus; assembly: GCA_037355805.1. NCBI lineage: Eukaryota > Metazoa > Arthropoda > Arachnida > Ixodida > Ixodidae > Ixodes > Ixodes ricinus. Next base: position 74,470 of record JAZHYW010025145.1, on the reverse strand, counting down.
ATAACCTGATATGGTATATCTGTCAGATATAGCCTCATAATGCCAGATATAGCCTAATATCCCTGGCCAGATATGGCAATCCCAGATCTGGCTAAGTAAGGAAATTCCAGATCTGGCCAGGTATATCACAAGGACACAAGCCTAAAATCAGCACTTTATATCTTTTTATTGTCTACAATTCTCCCAAGTGCCCCTGCCCGCACTCGAGGAATTATAGGAACGGTCATCCAGCTCCCTAGTGATCGCTAGTTTTGACCAATTCCATGGTTACACAGTTTCAAGTGTAATTCGTAGTCACCCTGAAGAAGTGTCCCAAAGGGCTCAAGGATCTGTCATATCATTTTTAAAATTTCTCGTCAACGGCAGCGTTTATGATACTGTGCATTATGTCCAACCTTCAACCAGGCTGAGGCGCCGAAATCTCTTACAAGTTTATCATTCTCGTGATTGTTGATTTAGCAGAAATTACTTAAAAGCCGAGAAATCACAACAACCAAAACCGGGATTTAGCTCGGATTCAGCGGAGCTGTTTCTAGGATTTTTAGCGTTTCTAACTTAATATCAGCGTCTTTGAAGCTGTACGAGAATGATAATAATGTAAGAGATATGTCTGCAGCTCATCCAGGTTGAAGGTTGAACAGAAAGCACAGTACTGACATTGGCGAAAAATTTTAAAAGCGATATGACAGGTACTTGGGTTCAATACGACACTTGTTCATTGTGACTCTGAATTACACTCAACACTGTGTAACCAAAGAATTGGTTGAAATTTCTGATCACTAGGCAGCTGAAGAAACACCGTCCCCATGATTCCTCGAGTACGGGCCGAAGTGCTTGGGGGATTTAGCAAATTTCTATTCCGGCGTAATGTTAACACTTCAAAATAATTAATTCTACATTGAAATCCTCGTGAAAATTAGCACAAATAATCTCAAACTTAAGCTTGCCAAAGCTGAAGTTTGGGATTATTCGTGCTAATATTTAGCTTGCGAACAATGAGTCATTCACATTTTGCTAAGAAAATAAATTTTTAAGTTTTTTAAACTTCTTAATATATTGAAGACCGGCCGCCAGATAAAGCTGTATATACGCCAGATAAGGCTGTTTATACGCCAGATAAGTCTGTATATACGCCATATCAGGCTGTATATACTCCAGATAAGTCTGTATATACGCCAGATAAGTCTGTATATACGCCAGATATGTCTGTATATGCGCCATATCAGTCTGTATATACGCCAGATAAGTCTGTATATAGGCTGTATATAATCATATAATGTTTGATATGGCCAGATATGACCCAGATATAAGATTTCCATACGGGTTGGCTTGTATAAATGTATTGAAACTTTCGACTGGTCTAACGTTCTCGCCATGTCTGATGTCGATCGTGCTACCGAGACTCTAACAACAATTGTAAAAGATGCCATCGACACTTTTGTCCCGTATCGTTCAACAAAGCCATCCAAATATCCTGAATGGTTTTCCAGGGATTTAAAAAGTTATTTGGTCAAGAAAGAACATTTCCACCGTCTTTATAAAAAATGCGCCTCTTCACTTATGTACACCAAATTCAGTTTATATCGGGCCTTGGCGAAGAAACTGTTCAAGCGCGATCAACGCATGCATCGTGACAGCGTTGAAAAAGCTTGTTTCGCCGCCTGAAGACTTTCTGGAAGTTCACGAAACAACATACACGTGACGTTAGTCCTATCATCTGCTTACGTGCCTGTTCAGATAACGCCCCAGGTTATGTTTCATCACCTCATGAAGCTGCAGATGTTTTCGCTGATTATTTTTCCAAATGTTTCTCTGACAATCAGCAATCAGTTCAACCGGAGGATAAGGAGCTGATTTGTCACGATTTTTTGAGTTCCATAAGAGTGGACTCTCTTGATATTGCCGAGGCGATAAGAAAGTTAAAACCCAAGTTTTCTTCTGGCGTGGATGATGTACCAGGCTTTGTTATCAAAGGTTGCGGTCAGCTGTTCATTCCTATCTTGAAACACATTTTTAATATGTCACTCAGTTCAGGCGTTTTCCCTTCGCTCTGGAAAAAAGCAGTTGTTGTTCCTATCTTAGAAGGCGGTGACGCATCTATAGTTGCTGAACTACCGTCCAGTTTCCCTGCTTTGTGTTGGTTTTCCAAGGTTTTTGAGATTGTTGTGCATAGCAGGATGACTTTTTATTTCCGTCAAAAATTAACGCCCTTGCAGCACGGTTTTTTAAAGGGTAGGTCTGTGGAAACAAATTTGTGTACGTTTTTAGATTACACTGTGCCGTTTGTTTTAAATAGAGAACAAGTAGATGCAATATACTTTGATTTGTCAAAAGCCTTTGATAAAGTGAGTCACGTGTTGCATTTGTCCAAGTTACATCTGTATGGTGTCTGTCCAGAATTGTGTAACTGGTTTAAGAGTTATTTGTCTTTTCGATCAAATAGTGTTAGGGTCGCTGACAGTTATTCCAAAGAGTTTTTTTCAATGTCAGGCGTACCCCAGGGATCAATTCTGGGTCCTCTACTGTTTTCAATTTTTATAAATGATATAGCGTCATGCGTAAAGAACGTTGAACTCCTTTTATTTGCTGACGACATCAAGTTGTTCAAGAGTGTTCACTGTCCTTTAGATTGTGATCTGATACAACATGATGTGTCTAATATAGCAAAGTGGTGTAAACAAAATCAGTTATTTCTTAATCCTTTGAAAACAAAAGTGATATCTTTGTGCAGACGCCGTGCGATCATAAATAACACTTATCACCTTGAGGGAAATCCGATTGAACGAGTGTCAATTGTAAGGGATCTTGGTGTGTTCATTGACTGCGGATTAACTTTTAAAAATCATGTCTCTTTTGTTGTCAGCTCTGCAATGAAAGTTTTAGGAGTTATATCGCGTTTGACCAAGCATTTTAAAAAGCCCCATTGTTCAATACATCTTTTTCAGTCTTTAGTGGTTTCAAGGCTTGAGTTTGCTTCGGTGATTTGGAATTCATTATCTGTAACACAGGCTTTGATCATAGAACGTGTGCAAAAAAGATTTGTTCGAATTGTCTATGATAGATGGATTGGACGACGCGTGTATTATGACTATGAATGCTTACTAAATAGATTTTCGCTGAAGCTTTTATCACACAGAAGAACAGTCCTTGACTTGGTATTCCTGCATAAGATCATTAATGGTGCCATTGATTCTTCATGGCTTATTAGTAAAATCAATTTCCATGTTCCTTTCCGCGCGACGAGACAGTTCACCTGTTTTGATATTTGCTCACCATGCCGTGTGTCACCTCTTTCTCGTTTACAGACATTATATAACAGCATTGTGCCACCTCAAGTTGACATCACCACACCCCTGCCTACATTTCGCTGTCAGTTGGACGAACTTTTGGTCACTTCATAGCGCGTCAGTGTATATGCATGTATATTTCTTTTTTTTTTTTAAATGAGTAGGATTATTGTTTAAGTATTTCTATTGTACGAGTTGGTGTACCTAAGAGAAGGCCGCTCGGCTGTTTTAGGGCACCCGAAAAATAAAGATTTTATTATTATTATTATTATTATCTTTTCAAGAACAAACCTCGAAAGCCAGAGCTATGCCAGTTTATCGTGTATAAACATGAACATGTTCACTTGAATAAGCTCTATTTTACGCCAGATTATTCGAGTACGAAGGTGCTTATAGATTAGAGTGAACAATTTCGATAACTCCTTTCAGCATGATTCTTCTCCTGCTCACGATGCTGAGTGTAAACAATGTTGGTTAGGAAAACAAGCGTTGGGATTGCCGCTCAGTGTTTCTGGAAAAGATGGACTGAAACGGTTTGGCCTAAAGCTTTCTGACATGTTAAAAATTGTATTGCTTTTAGCTGGGTTGTGTTGTCACCATATATATATTGCGAAACGTATTTCGTAAACCATAGTTCGCGATATTTGTGGTTACGAAGGTGCCCATTCCATGATTTTATGCAGTGTAATTAATTCCTTATTTCAAGGGCTCAGCTGTGATTTAACTTTTTTATACTGGGACGCATAGTTGTACCAATCACGGGTATTTTAGGCGATTTACCACACATCGCGAAAACCTTTTGATTCAGGTAAATATATATGTGACTCTGGTAAACAAAGGTATGTTGAGTCGCATGAACACGGCGTTTTCTGTGTTAATCTAGATTTTGTTTTTACTGTTTTGACGAAACTAATTAACGGAATTACATATTTTTGGTATCTGAAAATAAAAGTAGATTGAATTAACGAGAAAAAAATTGTATAGTTAATCGTTTCACGCCGTAAATAGTGTCCGTTACCAGAGCAACGCGGAAAATTTATTCTCAATTTAGCGGTTCATACTTGTTCAAAACGGTTCAAACTGGTTTGAACCGTTATTTTTGCTTTCAGGAGCTGAACTGGAACTGAAACGAAAGCCCTAAACCCAACCCGAACCGAACCGATAAACATTTCGGTTCGACACTCTCGTTTCCACATCACGGCAACGCAACAAGATATATTTTTTTCCATCCGATGAATCCTATTGATCGCCATATCAATTATTTTCGTCGTTTTAAATCTGGACAAAACTCTTCCTAGGTGTGGTGTGATGAAGTTTGGTTTCATAGCAAGTATATACCGAAACGTTTTTCCGGAAGCGGGATTTGTGCAATTTTAGAACGCAAACTCTTCTCTGATACTGCATCTCATATGTAAAAGCGAAAGAAGCGGTTAAACCCCAGCAATCAGGAGTTCCGATGCTTCCAAAGCACTTCATTTATTCTCAGTACGGTGAAAACCTGGCGGGCGGAGTAAAAGGGGCACAGGGAAGTCTCGAGTTAAGCTCAGTGATGGACTTACGTTAATGATGGCCTCAGGCGCATCATCGGAGTCTTGGGTTGCATGCGGGCACCGTTGCCATCTGCGCTTCCTCTCAAATAAGTTTTTTTTTTTTTTGTTAACTGCAATAGAAAAAAATATTAGTACTTGCTTTCGTGCGCTTCGGGCGACTGATTTGCAGGCGCAGGAATTTTTAACTCGGGCTTATAAGTGAGTGCAAGTGGAGAAGAGGATGAGAAAAAGAGGGGGCGCGGAACCCGCTGTGCTTTTAAGAAAATTGAGCGCTTTCTTTCAAATCCTACCACAGCCGATGCTACGCTCGGATGGAGCCAATTAATATCGCCAAATGTACAAAGCCACGGCGCTCATCGTTTTGTGCCCTTGCTATTTTCCGTTAAACCAATCACGCACGGTGAATGCGCTGCTGTCTTGTGCTTTTTCTTTGTGCATGACTGATTTCCACCGAGAATAGAAAAACCACAAAGACAACGAAAAGAGTGACGATGCACTTTTGGCACTTCTTGATTGGCTCCATCTGATCGTCGCGTCATCTGCAGTCAGAACTATCAGTGAAACGGACTATTCGACGATGTCGGGGATAAACCAGTTGATACAAATTGTTTGTTGATTTTCGTATTCGTTAGTCTAGTGATTACGCGCTCAAGAATTACATACTCCAGAAAACTCAAAAGTTTTGATTGAACAACCTGTTGGAGATCAAGAAATTTCCGACTTTATATCTGGTGTTTTCTTTGCGGTTGACTATGCTCAAGCGCAAAAAAGAAAGTCTAGTTAGAGGGTTCATCTCACATTTAGAAGTTTGTTAACACGCTTGAGCCAAACATCAAGCAAACGGGGCCGGCAGGGGTAACCAAAATCCTTTGTTGGCGACCGATACACTTCGACGTCGTCCACACACTACAGCGAAATCTGCTGTAAGGAAACCTAGGCGCTCCCTCCGTCAATGGCCTTACGGTGGCTAAAGGCACTGTATCTTGGGAAAGTAGCGCATTGCCTTTACCGCCTGCTAGCAGGGCAAAAACAAATACCAACATACACACGACCAAACCTCGCAAATTGATTGGCTGATCTCTCTCAGTTGCCAGGGCAATCTTTAATTTGGGTTCAATCAAATCTCGAAGCTTCGAAAGGGTCGCTCAGAACCAGTCGAAGCCAAAATCACTATGCAGCGTAATTCTCCTCAAAGCGTGCCTCACCAGTATAAGCGTCTTTGGCGCTGTCCATGAAATGAGCTTCTCAATCATGCTCATCTAAAAAATCTCTTAAAATTATGGCGCTTGTTGCATATATCAAGGCATGAAGCGAAAAATAGTGGCTCTAGCCAAAAATTTAATAACACATTTACCCGATGTTTCGGGACCAGTTCAAGCCCCTTGTTCACGGGTGAGTGACGAAAAGAAAGAACACGCGTCGCTTAAATGCACATACGGATGTAGGGAGCTTTGCTCACGTCACGCAGTCCCGAGACGTAGCTGCTGGGCAGAAGAGCAATTTTTTGATGCCTCCAAGCAGCACAGCCGCATGGGGGGGGGTACAAAGTTGCACACTTGTTTTGCCGGTGTGTGGATAATAGAATCTTTGTATACAAAAACGTCTTTATATACAATTGGAAGCATGGCGCCCCCTGGTGCACCACGAGCGCAAGGGCATGCAACGTTCGCGCGAATATAGCTTTGACAAGCTTGTAATTGCACGGGCTTTCCCGCACGAGCAGAAACATGGCGGTGGCCAGTCACCCAGCTTACAATTATCTATAAAGTTACTCGTCACCAGCGAATTTAGATCCGCTCATAAAGAATGGATTGTCCAAGGAAATATTGCGCATTCCATGAATCAAAAAGGCGACCATACGGGGAGTTTGGCCCTGCTTTCCACGTATCCAATTATTTTACTATGCACGTCTTGAACGTGACGTCATTGGGTGAACATTCTTGCTTGTTCTTCAGACAAACAAATTTGAAGATGCGAAATGTGTTTTGCAGAAGGTAACAGCTTAATAGCCAGGCCACCTCAGTGGTCAATGGACTTTTATGGATACGCCAGCGCCACCAGTGAGCGCTCCGGGGCATTGGGGGAACTGAGGGTGTCGCGCCCTTTAGCTAAGCGAAGTTTAGCCTTGTCGAGCTTTTTAAGCTAGGCTTCTACGCTACCGCCCGAACTGCAGAACCATTCTTAGTCCATTCATGCATCCAACTTAACCTAACTTAACTTAACTTAACTTAACTAACCTAACTTAACCTAACTTACTTCTTAACTTCTAACCTAACCTAACCTAACCTAACCTAACCTAACCTAACTTAACCTAACCTAACCTAACCTAACTTAACCTAACCTAACCTAACCTAACCTAACACGAACGACACGATCTTCAACGACAGACGCTCCACGTCTGTCGTCGGAGACGGTCGTGTGTTCGGGGAGCTCCGTGAAAATGGACGCCAACGGAGCGGCGTCGCCAGCTGAGGCGAGCCTGCTTGCATCAACCAACGAGGGATCCTACAGGATGTTACTGCCGCCTCTGCCAACGGGTGAGCACGTCTCCAACACGGTATTTCTCCACTGTGATCCCAGTGCCAGGCCCTACCGCATCGATGATTTTGAAGAGGTTCTACGGAATGCTGGGGGAAGGAGAATGTCGCTGCCATTGGCGCTTTCCGCTACAACCATGTATGGCTACTCGCCCTGAAAAGCGCAGAAGCAAAGGAAGAAATATCACGGAAGGGCACTCTAAGAATCAAAGGAAAAAAGTGCGTGGTCATCGACTCAAACCGCAGTGAAAAGGAAATCCGGGTGCATTGGCTGCCACCATTCATCCCCGACGAGGAAGTTAACAAGGCTTTTGCATCTTTCGGAGAGGTGAAGGACATCACCAGGAGAAGTGGAGGAAGGCTGGATACGAAGATTTTGAATCGACGACAAGGTGTGTGCGTCTGCGTCTGCATGAGGAGGTGTCAGTCGGTGACATCCCACTTCAGCTCTGTATCCTGAGCGTGGACGTTTTGGTGTCTGTGCCCGGCCGGCCGCCAACTTGCCTCCGCTGCGGGCGGGTTGGACATATGCGAAGGCAGTGTGCGACAGCATGGTGCTCCAGATGCCGTTGTTTCGGGCACAATGCCGAGGCGTGTGTGCCCACCTATGCAAGCATGGCTCGAGTGACTGGCGCTGCGACCATGGGAACCGCTGAGCTGGGCGCCACTATGGATGAGCTGGAGATGATTGAAGCCAGTCCCTCGAGGCAGGTACTCGCTGAGAAACATCCGACCCCCGGACAGGAGCTGAGGATGGACATCGCGGAAACTCCGATCGAGAATCCGTTCGCCGTGCTGGACGCGCTGTCGACGAGCGCCGAGGAGGAAAATTCCAGTGTGGAATACGGCCACTCTCGTGGGCAAAGAACACCGGAGGACAGGAAAGCCTGATGATGGAGGGACCGACGCCGGAGGGGACGACGCTGCTAGCAGCGCAAGTGGGATTAGGGACCACGGAGGGGTCGACGGGGAGGACAACAAAGAGAGCTGGCAGAGGGGGCAAAAGGAAGGACGACTAAAACAAAAACCGGAAACTTGAGGGCCCCCACCTCGACCCGCACGCCCTCACCGACTCTTGGCCGACACCGTGACCGCTTCACGCGTTCGTCAGAATGTTCCCTCAGGGGGGGGGGGGCTTCTTTGCCACCGACCTCTGACTTCCCTATTCGTGCCTTACAATTATGGACCTTACCAAAATAGCAGTCATTACGGACACCGCGAGTGGGGCCATCCCTGTTGACAGGGTAAGCATAAAGTGCTCCTGCTAGCTGTGTTTCGGGATTATCTTATTATCCGGGGTAATTTTTTTCACCTGTTTTTATGTCTTATAACAACAGCAATGTTTATCCCCTGCCCAATGAGGTGGGTAAACTGTATACGAACCGCTCAAGGTGCGCCCTTTAGCTTTTTTTCATTTAAACGCACAATCCATTCGAAATAAGCATGATGACCTAAGCATCCTTTTAGAAGGTTTCAAATTTCTTTTTGATGTAATTATGTTGACTGAAACGTGAGCTGACGCGAAAACTGATGTTCCGAATTTGGAATTATACAAAATGTACTCCGTAAACCGCACTTCACAGTGAGGAGGCGGTGTTTGTATGTATGTAAAAACTAATCTCAAATGCACCAAAATTATCGACTTCACGACAGTGCAATGCGATTAGCAAGTTTTAACGGTCAAACATTCGAAGTGCGTGAACTGCGTGAGATATCGCCCTCCGAATGGTGATATTTCTTGTTTCCTAGAGTTCATTGCCGATCTTTTTTGTGGTGTTTATTGGTGAAAATAATCTCACTTTGTTCTTGGGTGGAGACTTAAATCTCGATATGCTCTCTTCATCACCGAGGCGGCTAGAGTTTTTCCTCATATCAGTCGTACGGATACTCTAGCAATCTCTAAACCTACGCGAATAACTCCTTTGAAAGAAACATTACTTGATTTGTTTCTAACAAAGGCCGACGAATCTCACGTGTCCGAGGTGTCATTGGAACCACTATAAGTGACCACCTGTAAATTTATATGCTTGTCGACTCGAAGGTCGGGACACAGAAGGATGGAGATGACTGCTCCAGTTTATTATAGAAATATCACTGCAGAAAATCTAGATGCATTTGAGGCTGAGATTTGCCGTACTGATTGGAGCACGGTGTGGTCCAGTGTTTCAGCTGATGAGGCATATGATTACTTTATTGGGATTTTCACAAAGATATATGAAAAGAGTTTCCCGTACAAAAAACAACTTGCCTACAGGAAGGCTCGAAGCCTAGGTGACAAAGAGACAATCAAAATGATGAGTAAAAAGACGCTTTCTACAACAAATTCATTAAATCCAGAAAACCAGGTGTGCTGGCGTTATTTAAAAAGCAGCGAAATGCTGTGACAAGTGCTTTACGTAAGGCTAAGCGTACGTATTTTTTATGCTGAGTTTGAAAATGAGCGACGAATAGATATTAAATGGAAGAAGCTTAACTCATTGCGGCGTGGCCCTTTCGAATCTACAGCCATGAAGCTTAACATCGGGGGCGGGAGAGACGAGAGGTGGTTTGGCGTTGATTGAAATATTTAATGACTATTTGCAAACATTGTAAGAATGGTAACGAGGCCGATTAATTTCATTTGTGAAGTGTCTCGACACGTTTGCCTTACCGCCGGAGGAAGTGGCACCAGTTTTTATGAACCTTGAAATAGCAAAAGTACTGACACATATCATATACGGTGTTCAAATCAAACCTCTGGAACATGTAATTAAATCAATTGCTCCTCTTTTAATACATTTTTTTAATTTGCACTTCAAAATGGCCATTTTCCTAAAAAATGCAAGTTGCAAAGGTTACAGGTTATTTCCAAGTCTGGGGATAAAAGCACCTGGGAAATTATAGACCTGTTTCTGTGCTCCCAGTGTTTTCGGGGGTAGAGAAGATAATACATGCCAGATGATACACCTTCTGCGAAAAATACTCTATCCTAACATCTGCCTGCTAGTTTGGTGTTATGAAGGGGCATTCGACGGAACTCGCGCTATTAAAACAGAAGGAACTAATTTGAACAATATCGAAAGAAAATTGATTACCTTGGGGGTCTTCATTGATTTTTCAAAATCTTCGACCGTCTAAATCATAAAACTCTGCTTCAAAAAATTAAATGCATACAGGGTCAGGAGTAGCCTCACGGTGATCGAGAGTTTTTTTTAAAATATCGGCATCAGTGGCCGTGCATCAATAGTCAGCGCTCTAGCTTAAAACGACGCTCGAGTTGCCACAGAGCGTCCTGGACCCCTTCTGTTTAACTTATACATCAATGATATATTAAATATAGACGACATGCAGATTTTATAATTTACGCGACTTTGACACCCAGTTTATTCTTTTCGGGGAAAGACAGATCCATCCAGATTGCGTCTTGCAGAAGATAAGCGACTGGACAATCTCAAACTCTTTAGTAATTAATACAGATAAGACGAAAGCAATATTTTTCAGTCCAAAAATACCGTGTTTTCAATCTACTCAAAGGCTTTCTCTCCAGGGACGAAATATTGACTTCATGCAAAATGTGAAGGTTCTTGCGTGATATTTATTGAGTACATGAGCTCGGACGCCGAAGTACAATACATAGCTGGCAGACTTTCAAAAGTTGTGGGCAATATTTATAAATCCCGTCATATTTTACCCCTTTTTGTCTTAATTCTTCTTTATAACTCCCTCTTTACTCTTGCTATACTCACTGCTTCCTTGTTTGTGGGTAGCAGCAACGGTTACAAATATGCATCACTTGCTTGTGCTCCAGAAGAGAATAATTCAAATTATGTGCAATGCGGAGTTCAACGCTCACATATTGACAACTTTGTAAAAACCTTCATAGGTTCCTATTACAGAGCATTATAATTATAAACTTCTTCTAACATATCAAACGTCTGTAAGGCAAAATAAACTTGTTTTTCTATCAGTCGCCAATATGAACGGAGAGTGCCTGCATATGCAGGCCGCTGGTTGACACATGGTCAACGCCTGCTCGAGAACAGGCTATGGCCTCCAGATGTTGCAGTACTCGTTGCCTAATGTTATAAATAGTACAGGCATATAGACTGGGTGCATTTGATGGGTTTGAGCAGAAAGATCTGATTCATTGTTTCTCTAGTGTTATTTGTGCAATTCTGGATGGGGACCTGACTCTGCGTAAGTGATTCTTCTTCCGTTTTTGTTTAATGTTGTGTGTTTGATCCTGATGTAAACCTTGTTCTACAGATCACTAGTGCTAAAATAGTTTCTCCCGTTGCTGGTGGGGAGGAGAAACCTGTCAAGCGCAACAGTCTGCTTTTTTTTCTTCCTCCTCTTTTCCTGTGAGAAACAGTCACAGTTGAAGTTGAAGTTGAAGCTAAAGGCCTTCGAACGTTGCTGTGACCGGCTGGTTATTGTGTGTTTGTTTATATTGCCGAACATAAAACAAGGGTAGCAGCAGAAAGGGATGTATAGTTTCTGTGAACAACAAGCAAAACGAATTCTGGTGTGTTTAAGAAATCCCCATGAGCCACTCAAATCGTATAACCTTTGCACGCATTCACATCAACTGGGATTTTGCTGTCTTTGCTTTAGCAGTGTGTTGACGCGGTCGGCCAACTTATTCTTACTGTCCGGGGACGAGGAGCTGAATCCAGGCCCCACGCGGTCTTAGGGTGTCTCAGGAACTAGGTCTCCATGACTAGGGGCAACAACTTCAAAACAATTTAATGATATGCTCATTCTCCTTTAGGAAAAGTGCACAATGACAGCGTACGATGATAAAATGAATAATGAACAGTCGGACCTTAATCCGTCCGTAAATGAGATTAAAATAAATCAGAAGTCAATTCAGGGTAAAGTCACGGAAATCGATGAGAGACTATCTGCAGTCGAGACTAAAAAGCACCGCTTGGTGAGGTCGTCCAACAAGAGATATTAACGTTGCGCCAATAAGTTGCATCCCTTTTTAAATGATAATTCCACGTTGAAGGTTAGTCAAGCAGAACAAGATGATGAGTCTCGACGGCGATAATCTGCTTTTTATGGCTTGGATGACTCTCAGTCGGAAACTTAGCAGGCTCAAACCGAAGGTAAATTGCTGAATGCTATAGCGACTCCTCTCAACCTGGTCATTCCCAGTGACACCATTGAGCAGCACAGGCTTGGCGCATTCTCAGTCCAATAAATGCAGACCGATTTTCATAGTCAAATTCTTGTCATTTAGAATGAAGCGACAAATCTTTCATTCTCAAGTGCTAAGCTGAAATGCCAGCATCGCCGCCAGCAGATTTTTTCAACCCGCTACGAGACATGCTAGGAAGAAGCTTGTAGAATTTGGCAACTCACACAACCGTACATTTAAATTGCGCTATAACAAAGTATTTATGAACAACAAGTGTTTGATTTATCGTCCCCTATATCAACAGTGTCTGTGAGCTTGCAAACATCGTCTAGTACTCAGGATTAGTCGTAACGATGCCAGCTGATAACGACGTAACTGGTTCGGTCGTCAATGCCTGGCAATGACGAGTCGCGTGAGGCGCAGTGGCTTGTCATCGTGCCAAAGCCAGTTCTCTGCCTTGTTTACTAATATTCGTAGCATCCTTTCAAGAGGACGATTTATGTTCTGCTATGATTCCACTGATGCTGACATAATCGTTTGGACTGAAACCTGGCTTTCCGCAAAGATTGATAACGGCGAACTTTTTCAATTGTAACATAGCGCTTCGGCGTGTACCGACATGATAGAGGCCAAAAGTGCGGTGGGGGCGTCTGCGTTGCTGTAGTCTGACTGCTTTGAATCTCCTCGTTGATATAGGGGTAACAGCTTGGAAGTTGTGTTTGTCTTCATCTTCGCTTCGGCGCCACTCTGGGCTTGATCTTGGGAGCCCGTTATCGTCCACATACGTGGCCTAACTTCAGGCAAGGTTTACATGATGCTATCAACAGAAGTTCTCTTGTCTCGTTTTCCTAGTCTCCCACTAATTTTATTGGGCGACTTTAATTCATCCCAACATAGTGTGGTCATAGCGAAGCGACCATTTTCAGAATCCTTTTCCGAGAGAATGTTGCGACTTTTATCTGAAACAGTTCTTGATTTCAATTTTTCGCAACTTCGTTTACACAACCTACCAGAATCGCTGCCATCGAATGTATCTAGACCTTATTTTTACTACTGTGCCATTTAACTGCTGCTTCTGTATCCTGCCTGCCTGGCTTGGTAGGCCACTCAGCCGATTCATTTTGAGCTTAAGGCTGCCGTATCTCCGAGCTGCTGATAATACAAAACGCGTCAGGGTTTATAAGAGAGCGGACTTCGAATCCATTAACCGTGCCTTGTGCCTTTTCTTAGATGACTACTTACCACAATTTTCATATCGCTGCCTGGAAGAAAATTCGCAGCATATTCTAAATGTAAAGTTGATTTCTCTCATGAGCACTTCCATAACGCGCTAACATCCGCTACGCATAACTGTCAAGTCTCCATGGGTTAAATCAATCCCTTAAACGGAGAATGTCTAACAAGAAGAAACGTGCTGATCTGCGAAAAACTCTCTAACTCTCAGAAGCGCTGGGACGCTTATGCGTCCGCAACTAGTGCTTCATAAGACAGCCATTACGAACGCCAAAGACGTTTTTAATGTTACCTTGCCCAGCATGCTGGTTAATAATCCCAAACAATTCTAGAATTCTGTAAACAAGAATGATAGTGTGCCGTATCTCTCTCAGGAAATACGAGCATAGTGGTGATATGTCCTCAGTTGCACCCAATCTTCAACGAAATGCTTGTGATGGCGTTCTCTTCCTCTCAGATTTCTTGTAATTTCTGAATTTTCTACCAGTGCATATTTTTCAATGGATCCAATTTGTATTGACACTATAGGCATAACCAGTGTAGTGGATACTCTCAAATTGTCCTCGTCTACTGGCATTGACAACATCAATTATAAATTTTTGAAAAATACGAAACTGTACAGCGCAATTGTTTTATCCAAGCTTTTTGAGGCAGTCTTTGGAGCTTGGTTCTATCCCCGACGATTGGAGGATTGGGAGAGTGATTCTAACGCATAAATCGGTGACAAACATTCTTCCAGCTAACTGTCTCCCATCTCAATTACTAGCATACCCTGCCAAATTCTTGAACATGTCATATACTCTCATCTTGCTAATTTTCTTAGAGTTCCAACTCTTACTTCAGTAACGCTCAACATGGCTTCCGGAAATCATTCTCCTTTGTGAGACTCAGCTCTTTGTGTTTTTTTGGCGCACTTGACCTTCATTCCATTCTGGACCGCGGGTCCCAGGCAAGGACCACGACCCGCGGTCAAGAATGGAATGAAGGTCATGGGTAAAACACAAGAGCTGAGTCTCACAAGAGAATGATTTCCGGAAGCCATGTTGAGCATTACTGAAGTAAGAGTTGGACTCTAAGAAATTAGCAAGATGAGAGTATATGACATGTTCAAGAATTTTACAGGGTATGCTAGTAATTGAGATGGGACGATAGTTAGCTGGAGAATGTTTGTCACCTGATTTATGCAAAGGAATCACTCTCCCAATCTTCCAATCGTCGGGGATAGAACCAAGCTCCAAAGACTGCTCAAAAAGTTTGGATAAAATAATTGCGCTGTACAGTTTCGTATTTTTCAAAAATTTAGAATTGATGTTGTCAATGCCAGCAGACGAGGACAATTTGAGAGTATCTATCACATTGGTTATGCCTATAGTGTCAATACAAATTGGATCCATTGGAAAATATGCACTGGTAGAAAATTCAGGAATACAAGAAATCTGAGAGGAAGAGAACGCCAACACAAACATTTCGTTGAAGACACTGGCACAATCACTGCTAGGAATATCACCACCATCAGTATTTCTGAGAGATACGGCACACTTATCATTCTTATTTACAGAATTCCAGAATTGTTTGGGATTATTAACCAGCATGCTGGGCAAGGTAACATTAAAAAACACATCTTTGGCGTTCGTAATGGCTGTCTTATAAGCACTAGCTGCGGACGCATAAGCGTCCCAACGCTGCTGAGAGTTAGAGCTTTTCGCAGATCGAAAAAGACGTTTCTTCTTGTTAGACATTCGTTTAAGGGATTGATTAAACCATGGAGACTGACAGTTATAAGTAACGGATCTTAGCGGTATGAAAGTGCTCATGAGAGAATCAACTTTACATTTAAATAGATGCCAATTTTCTTCCAGGGAGCGATACGAAAATTGTGGTAAGTAGTCATCTAAGAAAAGGCACAACTCACGATTAATTGATTCGAAGTCCGCTCTCTTATAATCCCTGACGCGTTTTGTATTATCAGCAGCTCGAGATACTGTAACCTTAAGCTCAAAATGAATCAACGAGTGGTCACTCAAGCCAGGCAGGCAGGATACAGAAGAAACAATGTCGGGCACAGTAGAAAAAATAAGGTCTAGAATGTTTGATGTAGATGAAGTGATTCTCGTAGGTTGTGTAACGAGTTGCGAAAAATTGAAATCAAGAACTGTTTGTAAAAAGTCGTAACATTCCCTTGAAAAAGGATTCGAAAATGGTCGCTCGCTTAACCACACTATGTTGGGATAATTAAAGTCGCCCAATAAAATTAGTGGGAGACTAGGAAAACGAACAGAAACTTTGTTGATAGCATCATGTAAATCTTGAACGAAGTTAGGGCTACTGGACGGGGGACGATAACAGGCTCCCAAAATCAACCCAGAGTGGCGCGAGCGAAGATGAACAAACACAATTTCCAAGTTGTTACTTATATCAACGAGGGATGATTCAAAGCAGTCAGACACAGCAATCAAGACGCCCCCACCGCACTTTTGGCCTCTATCATGTCGGTACACACTGAAACGCTTGTTACAATTGAAAAGTTCGCCGTTATCAACCTTTGCGGAAAGCCAGGTTTCAGTCAAAACGATTATGTCAGCATCAGTGGAATCGATAACAGAACATAAATCGTCCCTCTTTGAAAGAATGCTACGAATATTAGTAAACAGAACAGAAACTTGCTTTGGCAACGATGACAAGCCACTGCCCCTCACGACTCGTCATTGCCGGGCATTGGACGCCGAATCAGTTACGTCGTTATCAGCTGGCTTTTGATAATCCTGAGTACTAGACGTGTTTGCAAGCTCACAGACACTGTTGATAAGGGGATTATAACTAAAACACTTGTTGTTCATAAAGAGCTTGTTATAGCGCAATTTAAATGTACCGTTGTGTGATTTGCCAAATTCTACAAGCTTCTTCCTAGCATGTCTCGTAGCGGGTGAAAAATCTTCGCTGACAGTTATGCCGCTAGGCTTCAGCTTAGCACTTGAGAATAAGATTTGTTGCTTCATTTTAAATGACAAGAATTTGACTATGATCGGTCTGCATTTATTGACTGAGAATGCGCCAAGCCTGTGCGCTCGTTCAATGGTGTCACTGGGAATGACCAGGTTGAGAGGAGTCGCTATAGCATTCAGCAATTTACCTTCGGTTTGAGCCCAAGTTTCCGACTGAGCGTCATCCAAGCCATAAAAAGCAAATTATCACGTCGAGACCTATCTTCTTGTTCTGCTTGACTAACCTTCAACGTGGAATTATCATTTAAAGGGATGCAACTTGTTGGCGCAACGTTACTATCTCTTGTTGGACGACCTCACAAGCGGTGCTTTTAGTCTCGACTGCAGATAGTCTCTCATCGATTTCCGTGACTTTACCCTGAATTGACTTCTGATTTATTTTAATCTCATTTACGGATTTGATTAGGTCCGACTGTTCATTATCCATTTTTATCGTACGCGCATTGACACTTTGTAAGAGAATGAACATATCATTAAATTGTTTTAGTTGTGCCTCTGTCATGGAACCTAGTTCCTGAGACACCTGAGACCGCGTGGGGCCTGGATTCAGCTCTACGTCCCCGGACAGTAGAATAAGTTGGCCGACCGCGTCAACACACTGCTCAAGCAAAGACAGACAAAATCCAGCGAGTAATGATGTGACTGCTGACAAGGTTATACGATGTAACCGGCTCATGGGGATTTCTTAAACACACCAAATTTGTTTTGGCTGTTGTTCACAGAAACTATACATCCCTTTCTGCTGCTACCCTTGATTTTATGTTCGGCAATAAAAACAAACACACAATCACCAGCCGGTCACAGCAACGTTCGAAGGCCTTTAGCTTCAACCCCAACTTCAACTTATGCTGTTTCTTCCAGGAAAAGAGCAGGAAGAGAAAAAAGCAGACTGTTGTCGCTTGACAGAGTTTCTCCTCCCCACCAGCAACGAGAGAAACTATTTTACATACTAGTGACCCGTAGAACAAGGTTTACATCGGATCAAAACACACAACATTAAACAAAAAACAAACAACAAAAAATCTGACGTACATTACGAACATTTTTTGCAGGTCGGAGGTCCCATCCAGAATAGGCACAAATAACACTAGAGAAACAATGAACGAATATCCTTTCTGCTCAAACCCATCAAATCCGTGCCCAGTCTATGTGTACTATTTATAACATTAGGCAACGAGTACTGCAACATCTGGAGGCCATAGCCTGTTCTCGAGCGAGGCGTTGACCATGTGTCAACACAACGGCCTGCATATGCAGGCACTCTCCGCTTCATATTGGCGATTGATAGAAAAACAAGTTGATTTTGCCTTACAGACGTTTGATATGTTAGAAGAAGTTTATAATTATAATGCTCTGTAATTGGAACTATATGAAGGTTTTTGAAAAGTTGTAATGTGTGAGCGTTGAACTCCGCATTGCACATAATTCGAATTATTCTCTTCTGGAGAACATGCAAGTGATGCATATTTGTAACCGTTGTGCTACCCCAAACAAGGAAGCAGTAATTATAGCAAGAGTAAAAGAGGGAGTTATAAAGAAGAATTAAGACCGAAAGGGGTAATATATGACGGGATTTATAAATAATGCCCACAACTTTTGAAAGTCTGCCAGCTATGCATTGTACTTCGGCGTCCCAGCTCATGTACTCATTAAATATCACACCAAGAACCTTCACATTTTGTACAAAGTCAATATTTCGTCCCTGGAGAGAGAGCCTTTGAGTAGATGAAAACACGGTATTTTTGGATCGAAAAAGTATTGCTTTCGTCTTATCTGTATTAATTACTAAAGAGTTTGAGATTGTCCAGTCACTTATCTTCTGCAAAACGCTATTTGCCGCACATAAAACCTGGTGGACAACTTTCCCCGAAAAGAATAAACTGGTGTCGTCTGCGTAAATTATAAAATCTGCACTGTCGTCTATATTTACTATATCATTGATGTATAAGTTAAACAGAAGGGGTCCAAGGATGCTCCCCTGTGGCACCCCTGACGTCAGTTTCTTTAAGCTAGAGCGCTGACTATTGATCACGACACACTGATGCCGATATTTTAAAAAACTCTCGATCATCGTTGAGGCTACTCCTCGCACCCCGTATGCATTTAATTTTTGAAGCAGAGTTTTATGATTTAGACGGTCGAAAGCCTTTGAAAAATCAATGAAGACCCCCAAGGTAATCAATTTTCTTTCGATGTTGTTTAAAATTAGTTCCTTCTGTTTTAATAGCGCGAGTTCCGTCGAATGCCCCTTCCTAAAACCAAACTGGCAAGATGTTAGGATAGAGTGTTTTTCGCAGAAGGTGTATAATCTGGCATGTATTATTTTCTCTAGCCCCTTTGAAAACACTGGGAGCACAGAAACAGGTCTATAATTTCCCAGGTGGTTTTTATCCCCAGACTTGAAAATAACCGTAACCTTTGCAACTTGCATTTTTTTTGGAAAATGGCCATTTTGAAGTGCCAAATTAAAAATATGTGTTAAAAGAGGAGCAATTGATTTAATTACATGTTTCAGAGGTTTGATTTGAACACCATCTATGTCAGTACTTTTGCTATTTCCAAGGTTCATAAAAACTGATGCCACTTCCTCCGCGTCGGTGGGGGCAAGAAAAAGTGTGTCAGAGACACCTTTCACAAATGGAAATTCATCGGCATCGTTACCATTCTTTACAATGTTTACGAAATAGTCATTAAATATTTCAGCCAACGCCAAACCACCTCTCGTCTCCCCCTCGATGTTAAGCTTCATGGCTGTAGATTCGAAAGGGCCACGCCGCAGAAATGAGTTAAGCTTCTTCCATATAATATCTATTCGTCGCTCATTTTCAAACGCAGCATAAAAATACGTACGCTTAGCCTTACGTAAAGCACTTGTCACAGCATTTCGCTGCTTTTTAAATAACGCCAGCACACCTGGTTTTCTGGATTTAATGAATTTGTTGTAGAGAGCGTCTTTTTTACTCATCATTTTGATTATCTCCTTTGTCACCCAAGGCTTCCGAGCCTTCCTGTGGGCAAGTTGTTTTTTGTACGGGAAACTCTTTTCATATATCTTTGTAAAAATCCCAATAAAGTAATCATATGCCTCGTCAGCTGAAACACTGGACCACACCGTGCTCCAATCAGTACGGCAAATCTCAGCCTCAAATGCATCTAGATTTTCTGCAGTGATATTTCGATAATAAACTGGGCAGTCATCTCCATCCTTCTGTATCCCGACCTTCGAGTCGACAAGCATATAAATTGGCAGGTGGTCACTTATAGTGGTTCCAATGACACCTCCGGACACGTGAGATTCGTCGGCATTTGTTAGAAACAAATCAAGTAATGTTTCTTTCAAAGGAGTTATTCGCGTGGGTTTAGAGATTGGGTTAAAGTATCCGTACGACTGATATAAGGAGAAAAACTCTAGCTGCCTCGGTGATGAAGAGAGCATATCGAGATTTAAGTCTCCACCCAAGAACAAAGTGAGATTATTTTCACCAATAAACACAAAAAAATCGGCAATGAACTTTAGGAAACAAGAAATATCACCATTCGGAGGGCGATATATCACGCAGTACACGCACTTCGAATGTTTGACCGTTAAAACTTCATAATCGCGTTGCACTGTCGTGAAGTCGCTAATTTCGGTGCAGTTGAGATTAGTTTTTACATACATACAAACACCGCCTCCTCGCTGTGAAGAGCGGTTTACGGAGTACGTTTTGTATAATTCTAAAGTTGGAACATCAGTTTTCGCGTCAGCCCACGTTTCAGTCAACATAATTACATCAAAAAGAAATTTGAAACCTTCTAAAAGGATGCTTAGGTCATCATGCTTATTTCGAATGGATTGTGCGTTTAAATGAAAAAAACTAAAGGGCGCACCTGAGCGGTTCGTATACAGTTTCCCCACCTCATTGGGCAGGGGATAAGCATTGCTGTTGTTATAAGACATGAAAAACAGGTGAAAAAAATTTACCCCCGATAATAAGGTAATCCCGAAACACAGCTAGCAGGGGCACTTTATGCTTACCCCGTCAACAGGGATGGCCCCACTCGCGGTGTCTGTAATGACTGCTATTTTGGTAAGGTCCATAATTGTAAGGCACGAGTAGGGAAGTCAGAGGTCGGTGGCAGAAGAAGCCCTCCCTGAGGGAACATTCTGACGAACGCGTGGAGCGGTCACGGTGTCGGCCAAGGTCGGTGAGGGTGGCGGGTGGGGGTGGGGGCCGTCAAGTTTCCGGTTTTTTCTTAGTCGTCCTTCCTTTTGCCCCCTCTGCCAGCTCTCTTTGTTGTCCTCCCCGTCGACCCCTCCGTGGTCCCTAATCCCACTTGCGCTGCTAGCAGCGTCGTCCCCTCCGGCGTCGGTCCCTCCATCAACAGGCTTTCCCGTCCTCCGGTGTTCTTTGCCCACGGAGTGGCCGTCTTCCACACTGGAATTTTCCTCCTCGGCGCTCGTCGACAGCGCGCCCAGCACGGCGAACGGATTCTCTATCGGAGTTTCCGCGATGTCCATCCTCAGCTCCTGTCCGGGGGTCGGATGTTTCTCAGCGAGTACCTGCCTCGAGGGACTGGCTTCAATCATCTCCAGCTCATCCATAGTGGCGCCCAGCTCAGCGGTTCCCATGGTCGCAGCGCCAGTCACTCGAGCCATGCTTGCATAGGTGGGCACACACGCCTCGGCATTGTGCCCGAAACAACGGCATCTGGAGCACCATGGTGTCGCACACTGCCTTCGCATATGTCCAACCCGCCCGCAGCGGAGGCAAGTTGGCGGCCGGCCGGGCACAGACACCAAAACGTCCACGCTCAGGATACAGAGCTGAAGTGGGATGTCACCGACTGACACCCCCTCATGCAGACGCAGACGCACACACCTTGTCGTCGATTCAAAATCTTCGTATCCAGCCTTCCTCCACTTCTCCCTGGTGATGTCCTTCACCTCTCCGAAAGATGCAAAAGCCTTGTTAACTTCCTCGTCGGGGATGAATGGTGGCAGCCAATGCACCCGGATTTCCTTTTCAGTGCGGTTTGAGTCGATGACCACGCACTTTTTTCCTTTGATTGTTAGAGTGCCCTTGCGTGATATTTCTTCCTTTGCTTCTGCGCTTTTCAGGGTGAGTAGCCATACATGGTTGTAGCGGAAAGCGCCAATGGCAGCGACACTCTCCTTCCCCCAGCATTCCGTAGAACCTCTTCAAAATCATCGATGCGGTAGGGCCTGGCACTCGGATCACAGTGGAGAAATACCGTGTTGGAGACGTGCTCACCCGTTGGCAGAGGCGGCAGTAACATCCTGTAGGATCCCTCGTTGGTTGATGCAAGCGGGCTCGCCTCAGCTGGCGACGCCGCTCCGTTGGCGTCCATTTTCACGGAGCTCCCCGAACACACGACCGTCTCCGACGACAGACGTGGAGCGTCTGTCGTTGAAGACGGTCGTGTGTTCGGTTAGGTTAGGTTAGGTTAGGTTAGGTTAAGTTAGGTTAGGTTAGGTTGAAGAAGAAGTTAGGAAGATTAGGTTAGGTTAGGTTAGAAGTTAGGTTAGGTTAGTGTTGAAGAAGTTAAGCTAGCTGTTGTTGCTGTTGTTAAGTTGGGTTAGTTGATGCATGAATGGACTAAGAATGGTTCTGCAGTTCGGGCGGTAGCGTAAGAAGCCTAGCTTAAAAAAGCTCGACAAGGCTAAACTTCGCTTAGCTAAAGGGCGCGACACCCTCAGTTCCCCCACGCCCCGGAGCGCTCACTGGTGGCGCTGGCGTATCCATAAAAGTCCATTGACCACTGAGGTGGCCTGGCTATTAAGCTGTTACCTTCTGCAAAACACATTTCTGCATCTTCAAATTTGTTTGTCTGAAGAACAAGCAAGAATGTTCACTCCAATGACGTCACGTTCAAGACGTGCATAGTAAAATAATTGGATACGTGGAAAGCAGGGCCAAACTCCCCGTATGGTCGCCTTTTTGATTCATGGAATGCGCAATATTTCCTTGGACAATCCATTCTTTATGAGCGGATCTAAATTCGCTGGTGACGGGTAACTTTATAGATAATTGTAAGCTGGGTGACTGGCCACCGCCATGTTTCTGCTCGTGCGGGAAAGCCCGTGCAATTACAAGCTTGTCAAAGCTATATTCGCGCGAACGTTGCATGCCCTTGCGCTCGTGGTGCACCAGGGGGCGCCATGCTTCCAATTGTATATAAAGACGTTTTTTGCATACAAAGATTCTATTATCCACACACCGGCAAAACAAGTGTGCAACTTTGTACCCCCCCCCCCCCCCATGCGGCTGTGCTGCTTGGAGGCATCAAAAAATTGCTCTTCTGCCCAGCAGCTACGTCTCGGGACTGCGTGACGTGAGCAAAGCTCCCTACATCCGTATGTGCATTTAAGCGACGCGTGTTCTTTTCTTTTCGTCACTCACCCGTGAACAAGGGGTTTGAACTGGTCCCGAAACATCGGGTAAATGTGTTATTAAATTTTTGGCTAGAGCCACTATTTTTCGCTTCATGCCTTGATATATGCAACAAGCGCCATAATTTTAAGAGATTTTTTTAGATGAGATGATTGAGAAGCTCATTTCATGGACAGCGCCAAAGACGCTTATACTGGTGAGGCACGCTTTGAGGAGAATTACGCTGCATAGTGATTTTGGCTTCGACTGGTTCTGAGCGACCCTTTCGAAGCTTGGAGATTTGATTGAACCCAAATTAAAGATTGCCCTGGCAACTGAGAGAGATCAGCCAATCAATTTGCGAGGTTTGGTCGTGTGTATGTTGGTATTTGTTTTTGCCCTGCTAGCAGGCGGTAAAGGCAATGCGCTACTTTCCCAAGATACAGTGCCTTTAGCCCCCGTAAGGCCATTGACGGAGGGAGCGCCTAGGTTTCCTTACAGCAGATTTCGCTGTAGTGTGTGGACGACGTCGAAGTGTATCGGTCGCCAACAAAGGATTTTGGTTACCCCCGCCGGCCCCGTTTGCTTGATGTTTGGCCCAAGCGTGTTAACAAACTTCTAAATGTGAGATGAACCCTCTAACTAGACTTTCTTTTTGCGCTTGAGCATAGTCAACCGCAAAGAAAACACCAGATATAAAGTCGGAAATTTCTTGATCTCCAACAGGTTGTTCAATCAAAACTTTTGAGTTTTCTGGAGTATGTAATTCTTGAGCGCGTAATCACTAGACTAACGAATACGAAAATCAACAAACAATTTGTATCAACTGGTTTATCCCCGACATCGTCGAATAGTCCGTTTCACTGATAGTTCGACTGCAGATGACGCGACGATCAGATGGAGCCAATCAAGAAGTGCCAAAAGTGCATCGTCACTCTTTTCGTTGTCTTTGTGGTTTTTCTATTCTCGGTGAAATCAGTCATGCACAAAGAAAAAGCACAAGACAGCAGCGCATTCACCGTGCGTGATTGGTTTAACGGAAAATAGCAAGGGCACAAAACGATGAGCGCCGTGGCTTTGTACATTTGGCGATATTAATTGGCTCCATCCGAGCGTAGCATCGGCTGTGGTAGGATTTGAAAGAAAGCGCTCAATTTTCTTAAAAGCACAGCTGGGTTCCGCGCCCCCTCTTTTTTCTCATCCTCCTTCTCCACTTGCACTCACTTATAAGCCCGAGTTAAAAATTCTGCGCCTGCAAATCAGTCGCCCGAAGCGCACGAAAGCAAGTACTAATATTTTTTTCTATTGCAGTTAACAAAAAAAAAAAAACTTATTTGAGAGGAAGCGCAGATGGCAACGGTGCCCGCATGCAACCCAAGACTCCGATGATGCGCCTGAGGCCATCATTAACGTAAGTCCATCACTGAGCTTAACTCGAGACTTCCCTGTGCCCCTTTACTCCGCCCGCCAGGTTTTCACCGTACTGAGAATAAATGAAGTGCTTTGGAAGCATCGGAACTCCTGATTGCTGGGGTTTAACCGCTTCTTTCGCTTTTACATATGAGATGCAGTATCAGAGAAGAGTTTGCGTTCTAAAAATTGCACAAATCCCGCTTCCGGAAAAACGTTTCGGTATATACTTGCTATGAAACCAAACTTCATCACACCACACCTAGGAAGAGTTTTGTCCAGATTTAAAACGACGAAAATAATTGATATGGCGATCAATAGGATTCATCGGATGGAAAAAATATATCTTGTTGCGTTGCCGTGATGTGGAAACGAGAGTGTCGAACCGAAATGTTTATCGGTTCGGTTCGGGTTTGGGTTTAGGCTTTCGTTTCAGTTCCAGTTCAGCTCCTGAAAGCAAAATAACGGTTCAAACCAGTTTGAACCGTTTTGAACAAGTATGAACCGCTAAATTGAGAATAAATTTTCCGCGTTGCTCTGGTAACGGACACTATTTACGGCGTGAAACGATTAACTATACAATTTTTTTTCTCGTTAATTCAATCTACTTTTATTTTCAGATACCAAAAATATGTAATTCCGTTAATTAGTTTCGTCAAAACAGTAAAAACAAAATCTAGATTAACACAGAAAACGCCGTGTTCATGCGACTCAACATACCTTTGTTTACCAGAGTCACATATATATTTACCTGAATCAAAAGGTTTTCGCGATGTGTGGTAAATCGCCTAAAATACCCGTGATTGGTACAACTATGCGTCCCAGTATAAAAAGTTAAATCACAGCTGAGCCCTTGAAATAAGGAATTAATTACACTGCATAAAATCATGGAATGGGCACCTCGTAACCACAAATATCGCGAACTATGGTTTACGAAATACGTTTCTGCAATATATATATGGTGACAACACAACCCAGCTAAAAGCAATACAATTTTTAACATGTCAGAAAGCTTTAGGCCAAACCGTTTCAGTCCATCTTTTCCAGAAACACTGAGCGGCAATCCCAACGCTTGTTTTTCTAACCAACATTGTTTACACTCAGCATCGTGAGCAGGAGAAGAATCATGCTGAAAGGAGTTATCGAAATTGTTCACTTTAATCTATAAGCACCTTCGTACTCGAATAATCTGGCGTAAAATAGAGCTTATTCAAGTGAACATGTTCATGTTTATACACGATAAATCTGGCATAGCCTGGCTTTCGAGGTTTGTTCTTGAAAAGATAATAATAATAATAATAATAATCTTTATTTTTCGGGTGCCCTAAAACGGCCGAGCGGCCTTCTCTTAGGTACACCAACTCGTACAATAGAAACTACTTAAACAATAATCCTACTCATTAAAAAAAGAAATAGATACATGCATATACACTGACGCGCTATGAAGTGACCAAAAGTTCGTCCAACTGACAGCGAAATGTAGGCAGGGGTGTGGTGATGTCAACTTGAGGTGGCACAATGCTGTTATATAATGTCTGTAAACGAGAAAGAGGTGACACACGGCATGGTGAGCAAATATCAAAACAGGTGAACTGTCTCGTCGCGCGGAAAGGAACATGGAAATTGATTTTACTAATAAGCCATGAAGAATCAATGGCACCATTAATGATCTTATGCAGGAATACCAAGTCAAGGACTGTTCTTCTGTGTGATAAAAGCTTCAGCGAAAATCTATTTAGTAAGCATTCATAGTCATAATACACGCGTCGTCCAATCCATCTATCATAAACAATTCGAACAAATCTTTTTGCACACGTTCTATGATCAAAGCCTGTGTTACAGATAATGAATTCCAAATCACAGAAGCAAACTCAAGCCTTGAAACCACTAAAGACTGAAAAAGATGTATTGAACAATGGGGCTTTTTAAAATGCTTGGTCAAACGCGATATAACTCCTAAAACTTTCATTGCAGAGCTGACAACAAAAGAGACATGATTTTTAAAAGTTAATCCGCAGTCAATGAACACACCAAGATCCCTTACAATTGACACTCGTTCAATCGGATTTCCCTCAAGGTGATAAGTGTTATTTATGATCGCACGGCGTC
The DNA here is from genome assembly GCA_037355805.1 of Ixodes ricinus. Classification (NCBI taxonomy): domain Eukaryota; kingdom Metazoa; phylum Arthropoda; class Arachnida; order Ixodida; family Ixodidae; genus Ixodes; species Ixodes ricinus. The sequence goes on along the minus strand of JAZHYW010025145.1, from coordinate 47,846 downwards.
TGCACAAAGATATCACTTTTGTTTTTAAAGGATTAAGAAATAACTGATTTTGTTTACACCACTTTGCTATATTAGACACATCATGTTGTATCAGATCACAATCTAAAGGACAGTGAACACTCTTGAACAACTTGATGTCGTCAGCAAATAAAAGGAGTTCAACGTTCTTTACGCATGACGCTATATCATTTATAAAAATTGAAAACAGTAGAGGACCCAAAATTGATCCCTGGGGTACGCCTGACATTGAAAAAAACTCTTTGGAATAACTGTCAGCGACCCGAACACTATTTGATCGAAAAGACAAATAACTCTTAAACCAGTTACACAATTCTGGACAGACACCATACAGATGTAACTTGGACAAAAGCAACACGTGACTCACTTTATCAAAGGCTTTTGACAAATCAAAGTATATTGCATCTACTTGTTCTCTATTTAAAACAAACGGCACACAGTAATCTAAAAACGTACACAAATTTGTTTCCACAGACCTACCCTTTAAAAAACCGTGCTGCAAGGGCGTTAATTTTTGACGGAAATAAAAAGTCATCCTGCTATGCACAACAATCTCAAAAACCTTGGAAAAACCACAAAGCAGGGAAACTGGACGGTAGTTCGCAACTATAGATGCGTCACCGCCTTCTAAGATAGGAACAACAACTGCTTTTTTCCAGAGCGAAGGGAAAACGCCTGAACTGAGTGACATATTAAAAATGTGTTTCAAGATAGGAATGAACAGCTGACCGCAACCTTTGATAACAAAGCCTGGTACACCATCCACGCCAGAAGAAAACTTGGGTTTTAACTTTCTTATCGCCTCGGCAATATCAAGAGAGTCCACTCTTATGGAACTCAAAAAATCGTGACAAATCAGCTCCTTATCCTCCGGTTGAACTGATTGCTGATTGTCAGAGAAACATTTGGCAAAATAATCAGCGAAAACATCTGCAACTTCATGAGGTGATGAAACATAACCTGGGGCGTTATCTGAACAGGCACGTAAGCAGATGATAGGACTAACGTCACGTGTATGTTGTTTCGTGAACTTCCAGAAAGTCTTCGGGCGGCGAAACAAGCTTTTTCAACGCTGTCACGATGCATGCGTTGATCGCGCTTGAACAGTTTCTTCGCCAAGGCCCGATATAAACTGAATTTGGTGTACATAAGTGAAGAGGCGCATTTTTTATAAAGACGGTGGAAATGTTCTTTCTGACCAAATAACTTTTAAATCCCTGGAAAACCATTCAGGATATTTGGATGGCTTTGTTGAACGATACGGGACAAAAGTGTCGATGGCATCTTTTACAATTGTTGTTAGAGTCTCGGTAGCATCGATCGACATCAGACATGGCGAGAACGTTAGACCAGTCGAAAGTTTCAATACATTTATACAAGCCAACCCGTATGGAAATCTTATATCTGGGTCATATCTCGCCATATCAAACATTATATGATTATATACAGCCTATATACAGACTTATCTGGCGTATATACAGACTGATATGGCGCATATACAGACATATCTGGCGTATATACAGACTTCATCTGGCGTATATACAGACTTATCTGGAGTATATACAGCCTGATATGGCGTATATACAGACTTATCTGGCGTATAAACAGCCTTATCTGGCGTATATACAGCTTTATCTGGCGGCCGGTCTTCAATATATTAAGAAGTTTAAAAAAACTTAAAAATTTATTTTCTTAGCAAAATGTGAATGACTCATTGTTCGCAAGCTAAATATTAGCACGAATAATCCCAAACTTCAGCTTTGGCAAGCTTAAGTTTGAGATTATTTGTGCTAATTTTCACTGAGGATTTCAATGTAGAATTAATTATTTTGAAGTGTTAACATTACGCCGGAATAGAAATTTGCTAAATCCTAAGCCACTTCGGCCCGTACTCGAGGAATCATGGGGACGGTGTTTCTTCAGCTGCCTAGTGATCAGAAATTTCAACCAATTCTTTGGTTACACAGTGTTGAGTGTAATTCAGAGTCACAATGAACAAGTGTCGTATTGAACCCAAGTACCTGTCATATCGCTTTTAAAATTTTTCGCCAATGTCAGTACTGTGCTTTTGTTCCAACCTTCCAACCTGGATGAGCTGCAGACATATCTCTTACATTATTATCATTCTCGTACAGCTTCAAAGACGCTGATATTAAGTTAGAAACGCTAAAAATCCTAGAAACAGCTCCGCTGAATCCGAGCCAAATCCCGGTTTTGGTTGTTGTGATTTCTCGGCTTTTAAGTAATTTCTGCTAAATCAACAATCACGAGAATGATAAACTTGTAAGAGATTTCGGCGCCTCAGCCTGGTTGAAGGTTGGACATAATGCACAGTATCATAAACGCTGCCGTTGACGAGAAATTTTAAAAATGGATATGACAGATCCTTGAGCCCTTTGGGACACTTCTTCAGGGTGACTACGAATTACACTTGAAACTGTGTAACCATGGAATTGGTCAAACCAGCGATCACTAGGGAGCTGGATGACCGTTCCTATAATTCCTCGAGTGCGGGCAGGGGCACTTGGGAGAATTGTAGACAATAAAAAGATATAAAGTGCTGATTTTAGGCTTGTGTCCTTGTGATATACCTGGCCAGATCTGGAATTTCCTTACTTAGCCAGATCTGGGATTGCCACATCTGGCCAGGGATATTAGGCTATATCTGGCATTATGAGGCTATATCTGACAGATATACCATATCAGGTTATATGTGGCCAATTTTTGATATGGCCATATCTGAAATCTTCAGATCTGGCCAGATATAATTTTTTGTAAGTGAAGGTAATCTCCTTTTAAAAACTGTAAGCTAATGGCTTTGACGATATCCGCGACTTCCACGGAAGAGATAACTGGACTATTAAAGGTGGGATGAAACTTATCAACTTGTACCAAAGGATCGGAAGCCAGACTTAAGCTTAGAATGTGGACATTTGAAAGAACGAGATCTAAGATATTACCTGCGCAATTCGGTATGGAATTTAGTTGTACTAGACCACTCAAGTTAATAAAAGACAACAAAGAAAAGGCCTTTCTAGCTGTTAACGTATTATTGTTTAAAGCTTGCAATGACCACTTACACCCGGAAGATTAAAATCTCCGTATATCTGAACACGAAACTTGTCAAAATCGATCTGCTTACCGAGAGATTCAAAATGTTCAATGAAAGTGGTTTCATCAGATAATGGGGGAAAATAGTACGTTCCTATCAGGTAATTAAATCCGTCCCTTGCCTTAATCTCGATCCAAACACATTCTGAATAAGTTTCGAGATCAAACCGCCTATGATGCCACGGAAACTTTAGATGCCGGTCAATTCAATTTGCATATGGGCATCAATCTCGTTAACTGAATATTTTTTGCAGCATAAAACAAAATAGTATTTCATGCTCTACTCGACATGGAAGCTACTTAATTCGTCAATTTCTGACGGTTTGCTTGCGTAGTCGTCATGGTTCCACCACGCGCCCCTGTGCGATTTGTTTTGTCCAGCCTCGCAGACACTGATAACATTTCTGTTTCAGGCAATAACAGACTTCTACCGACCCCTTTTCGAAAGTAACGTGCCGTATCAATATGTCGGAATCACTGCCCAATGGCGGAACAGCTGGCATCGTGGAACGCGCAAATCATACCATAAGATAGCAAACGTCGGAGCGCGGCCAACGCCAGCAGTCGACGAGTGAATCAAACAGCGTTGAAAGTGCAACGTCTCTGCGCCCATCACATTTTTCGTGGATATGTTTTTGGCTTTTTATTTTAGCCAAACGCATGAAGTGTACCGTGATCGTTGCGGTTTTAGCGCGCCGTTGTGCAGCAATCCAACAGCCGCCAACAGAGGGCAGTATTTTGAAAGGTGTCTATTGGATTAAGAAGTTATATATATTTATATTATATATGTATATGTGCGTGCTCAGGAACGCATAGCTATCTTTCATATAATTTGGGGGTGCATTCACTTACTATGTATATCTTTAAGGTAATCGGTCGTTATTTTATGTTGCCAAATCTTCAGTCAGTAAATAATTATATTTTTCATGAATAAATTTGGCTCCACGATCTTCGCATAATCGCTTGAGGCCGACACGGGAGGATGATACTGATAAATACGCGCCAGCTGCCGAGTATGCCAAAAGGATCTTGTGCTCACACGATAGATCGGAAGGCTAATACACAAAATGTGTAGGAAGAGAGAGATAATAACTGATATTTTTTTCTAAATGATCTTATATAAACCGCTTACTTAAAAAAATACACAGAGATGCACGCTATTCTATTCCTAATTGTAAGCGAATAGCGCGAAGGAAAGACGGAGATTCTTGAAATTTTAAAACGTATCAAATTTGGGCAACAACTCGCATGAGTTCCAAACTCCGCGAAAAACTGCCTTGGGAGGCTACTTTATATTCAGTTTTACGTGCCCCCTTTAATGCCCCTCACTTTACAATTCTCTGCTTTATTCATCATGCGTTCTAACATTTCATTAGGCTGCCGTATATCATCTCGAGACTGCTATATATACTGCACAACTTTTACGACTGGGACATTTATTTTTAACATGGTTTCCACGTGACGTCATCGCCCTATGTCACTGCGATTTGGTCATGGCTATTTGCTTGCTGAGAAAATCTAATTCGGGAGGACAATATTCACGCTGCAAAAATCTTGCGCTCAAGGCAATCCATGTATTTGAGAGGCACAAATTATTATTCTTGGCGCAGCATCGTCAAGAACGGCGCGAGCGTCTGGCACCACGTAAACGCGCTTTCTGGGAAAAGTATTTTCGCAAACAAAGTATTTTCCGGGGCACGCTTTCTGGTTTGTGCCGAAAATGCGGGGTAAGAGAGCCTTTACAACATAGTATGTTTGTAAAACTACCCCCAGCCCCCTTTGCACACACACACACACTTTTTTAAATGTTTTCATTGCTTTCTTAGAGAATATTTTTTATTCCTGAAGTACTCCCTCCTCCGTCCATCCGGGGGTGTTAATCCGACAATTATATTTGTGTCACTCGTTAACTAATCCTGCATTGCTTATATTTTTCACCCAACTGTGAAATTTAAACAAAATACGGAAGTGGTTGAAAGTTGGGGAAGACACCCCTGTGAGACTTAGCGCGGCTGCCAACGTTAGGTTGTCCCTTTTAGGTCATCAGGAGCTTTTTTTTCAAGTGTCCTTCCCATACATACTTATACTTCCCATGTAACGTCGGATTAATGAGTCACATTTTGTACTTTCAATACTTCTATTTTTGGTGACAACTTTCTTTGGCAGTTCAGCAACACTGAAACATGTTTTGGTGCCCTATTAATGTGTATACATTTGTGTTGTGCAAGAATCTTTTGTCCTTTCATTAAATACAGCTAAGAAGTAATCCTTGATGTTGATAACATGCAAGGACATTTATTAGATTTCCCCTCCGCGCAATGGCAGATGAAGAAAATATAAAGGAAAAAAACAGCTTTCTCTTTTTCTATTCGCAATTAGAACAAGCCGCCACGTGATCTGACATTAATTATATACTGCCAGTGCTTATCATAGTCATGCGCTTGGGTTAGCAAAGCATAGAGTAGTGCCACTAAATAAGCTACGGTTCAGAGTAACGGCATTCGCCTATATTGTGGCTTAATATCATGGTTGCCAGTTATCTGAAGATTTCTCTGAAATCACAGGAAACGCTTTTCCGTTTCATAAATGTTTAAACAGTTCGCAATAGATAAAAGCAATATTACATGAGCTTTCTAAGACCGATTCTAATGCTGAAAAAGTCGCACTTTTGAATTATGACGATCGGCAATTGCGTCTGCTCTGCAGAAGCGCGAAAATGACGGCGCCCACAACAATGTCGGAGAACGGAGTGCCGATACTCTAAGCGCAGCTCATTTAGTGGCTCTAAAATAGAGCATGCGCTGAGCTTCAGATGATGTGAGTTGGGCTATTATCATCTCTAATTGAACACGAGCCGTTACCCGAATGTTTGGCGATGCTGATTGTCATGAACCCGAGTACTCAACTCGGGGTCGTGAAAATTGCGTACGTCATGGTGTCACGTGACTCTCGATGCGAAGTCGTGATGTAATGTTACGTCACGGTGACAACTACGTTAATAAATCCACTGACATTCTCAATATAAGTCGACATGACGTAGTGAGTTACGGGGCGTAACGGCGTTACGTGACGTGACATTGCCTGACAGCATGTCTTGACAGCGTGCCGTTACGAGACTACGTGACACATGATTAATCGTAGTGCCAAGACAAAAGCGGCACGAAAACCTGCAATTACTCATACATAGCAATTTGTATATGAAGATTTCATCAATACATCGAAATACAGCTGACAATTTGTTTTTAATTCCAAATATTAATTTTGAGTTGCTAACAATAAATAAAAAATACCGTGAACCGTTTTGAACCGGTCACCGTTATATTCCGGTTCAGTTCCGAGATCGCGGCAGCAGTATAACGGTGAACCGGTCACCGTTATACTCCGGTTCAGTTCCGAGATCGCGGCAGATTTCGGTTTGGTTAAGTTTCGCTTCGGCTAAAAATAACGGTTCGGTTTCGGTTTTCGGTTAGTTGGGTTCCGGTTCGAAACCCTGGTAGAAACAAACTCGGTCCCCGCTTCTGATTCCAGTGGAAATAAGGGTATGATCTTGACTCTGCTAACCCAACTGTCCGAATGACCAAAAAAAACATATTGAATGAAATTAAGTCCTTACAGCAAAGGAAAGATCAGACACACAAGGTGTTGGGTGCCCTCAAAGTTGAACTGCAAAAATTTAAGCAGGAGTGTTCTGGGCGTAAGAGTGGTTCAAAAAGAGGTTCCAGAGGTTTTGTAAAATAGCAAGGAAAATTCTTATAACCTAGATGTGTTAGCATATAGATGTGAGTACCTCGAAAGTCATTCGAGACGAAATAACTTCCTGCTTTACAACTTTCCCGATGCCCCCGGTGAAACTTGGAAACAATCAGAAGAGAAAGCTGTAAACCTCTGCAAAAACCAGGTTGGGCGTCCATCTTTTTTCCTCCATCTATTCAACGTGCGCACAAAATAGGGCCCTACCGCGGAAATGAAGCAAACCCCCGCCCTGTCATCATTAAATTCATCTTTTACAAAGATAAAAACAAATAAAACTCGTACTATGAAGGGCACCGACACTCAAGGCAACAACATTCTGCATTGGTGAAAACTTGTCGCCGGACACACGTGCTGCTAGAAAAGCGCTGATATCGTTTGCGGAAAACCAGTGTAGAGAATTTACGCTACGTAACGATAACCTGTATTTGAAATAGACAATACAGATTCGGTAAAACTTTTTAAGACTTTACTGCCTACTCAGAGATAACAAGCAACCAATAGGTTTATCCGTACAAATCGCTCTACGTCAATCTCGTTTTCTGTAGCAAATGCAAGAGCATTTATATTAAACAATATTATTTATATTCTCTTATGCATTCATGTTCTACCGACGTTGTTGTACTAACTGGATCGTGGTTAAACTTTAACATACCGAATTTTGTGCTAAGGTCACTCGCCTCTAACAACATATTCAGAAAAGAGAGGCAGGAAAAGAGGGGTGGAGGAGAACTTATTGCTCTGATAAATTCGTTAAATATTCTTCAATCTGAAACCGCTTATAATTTTAAAGCTTTCTAGGTTTTAATCGGTACTGCCACCCCTCTTCATCTTGTTTTAGTTTGCTATTAACCACCTGGGGCTACTATTTACCTTGCGTATTAGACGATAATTTGAAAACTTTAATTAACCAACTCCCAGTTGACAGAATCGTAATTGGTGGCGACTTCAATTACGCTGACATCGAGTGGCCTGCACTACCTCTATACAGAACATTTTTTTACGGGTCCTCGTTGTCCACTTCAAGCCGAGAATTTATTACTATAACCACTACTCTTTCATTGTCACAAGTAGTAGATAAACCAACACAAGGCACAGCTGTTCTTGATATTTTACTGCTAACCTTGACCTTTTATGCACAATTGCACTTTGCAAAAAGCTTCGTTACCACATCCCCGTTAATCGCGAACTTTCAATACCGATATTACGACAATCTCCACTCGAGAAATTCGTTTTCAGTTATTCACGTGCAAACATAGATGCTATTTACCAATTCGTGTTTAATATTGCCACAACATTTATTCGAGAGTTTCGAAGTCAATCTGTCGAAGAGGACTGAAGACTTGTTAAGGGGGCTCTTGTTGAGTCATTAAACTGATTTGTAGCCCGTGTATGCATTGCGTCTAGCTACCAGCGGCCCTGGTTTTCTGCTAAGCACACAAACCTCCTAAAAAAAACAGAAACGCCGTTTCAAACTCGCAAAGTCATCAGGGTCTCCAGCTGCTTGAATGAGATATCGCGAATTTCCCTTACAGTATGATTTCCAAGATAAATCCTCCAAACATAAGTATTTCATCTGCGATCTCCAAAATATTCTCCTATCAAACCCTTCAACGTTCTGGTTAGCAATTCGACCTCCCCAAGACAGCTTACCTTCCAAGCTTATTAATCCCGACGGGAATGATATAACCGAATTAGAGGCATGTGAAAATATTAATCTTGCTTTCTGTAGTGTTTTCACAAAAGAATTCCCTTACCTTTGCCCGTTTCACCTCACGAAGTTTTCCATGAAGTGTTATAAATTCGAAATTTACCAGCCGGCATTCAAGAAGTAATAGATCTTCAATTCAAATCCGCGCCGGTACCTGATGGTATTTCGACTAACCTGCTTAAGCTAACCAAAGAAGTATCATGTGCTTTATTGTCTAGTTTATTCAATCAGTCTTTGGATTCCGGTGATGTTCCAGCCAACTGGAAACATGCTAAGAAACTCCAGTTTTCAAAAGGTGCCCTAAGACGTCTTCAACAAGTTACAGACCTATTTCATTAACAAATGTCCCTAGTAAACTGATACAGAACGTTATATATTTACAAATAATAAATCACTTCTGTACCAATAGTCTACTGTTGGCAAACAAGCACGGTTTTCGACGGACCCTTTCATGGGAATCGCAAATTTTTAAAATTATGTAATGATATTCACGAAAGCTTACATTCCAGGAGAGATAATCTTGTCATTTTCATAAATTTTTCTAAATCTTTAATTGCAGGTATATTACAGAGGCTAAAAACAAATTTTGTACTCAAACAAAACCGGACATGCGAGCTTCATATTGCTTCATAGCGCCTTGTCCCTGTCGTTTGTGTTATTTTCTATTGTCCCTGTCTGTTTGCGCTTTTAAACCTTATACCTACCATGGACCAACTAGCCCAAACCAAAGTTTTAATGATTCATATTCAATGCTGCTTTACTTTAGAATACAGAACGGAGTCGTAAATGTTAAATAAGTATCCTTTCAACTACCAAACAAGCCTCCTAGATTCCATAGGTTCTTCAAATATCCGCCTTTAAAACATTTATACACATGCATCTTAGATGCTGTAGATCTTTTGACACCGAGACGCGCAATATCTGTACGCCATGTCGGCATTTACGCTGTAGCACCTTAAGGACACTCAAAAGACTGCAGCAAAGACACTGACTATCTGCGCAAACACACATACACACAGATGCGCCGACTTCATAGAGCAGTTGCCTTTGCATGAGGACGGAGCAGATGCACTTTGCTGGCCGGGCAGAATATATTCTATCTAACCTTGATCCCTCAGCTTCTTTTTTCAGATGTTGCATTGGCACCCACAATATTGCTTTCATCTTGCAACAAAGGTTTCTCAGTAGAATTATTTTCACTGCAGTCCAACACATGCTTCAGCTTGAACTCACATTGGGCTAATGATCACAGGCGTCAGACATACTTTTCCTTCGTCTGCGTTTTCTCCTTGAAATCAGTGACGAGCTCGCGTATATTGGCTGCGAGTGTCTTTAATTGCAGAGTTTCAGCTTTTGTTTTCACTGTTTGGCATTCTTGTCACCTATGCGAACATTGATCTTGTTGCCAAAATGTCACAGAAAAACTCTTGCGCTGCAACAATCTAGGTGTTTTAAAATGAGGTCACCAGTGTGCTCATTTCCAAAGGCGTCGAAATGTGAAGTCTTCTTTCCATTATGATAAATGTAACAAGTCGGCGCTGGTTGGGCATCACCAATCGGTGAACAATATCATAGTTGTGTTCTACAGAATTTACACCTGGAAAAAGCAAGCCATCCTACAACGCGTCCAATCGCGAGAGCATAGCCTTCCTGTGCGAGAAAACTCTTGCCAACTTGTATCATGCTGTCGATGCAGCCTTGCATTTTTCGCCCCTCAGGTTTTCAGAGGTGGTGCAGACTTCATATCCGGCCCATAGCCAAAGGCCTGTAGGGTGTGTTCTTTTTTGCGGCGCCGCGTCTCTCAATACCACGATGGAGGTAGCATGTCAAGCATCCGTTCGCTTGTGAAGATCTTCCCAGTTTTCATCCTTGCTAGCTGTAGTGATTCTTGGCAGCGTGCTCCTGAGCAGCATTTTGTTTTCACTTTCGTAAACCTACCCTGTAGGCACGTCATATTGAAAGCAAGCCAGTTGACTATACATTCCGAAGTCATCTGCTAAGTTGTCAGTAGTAAACTTGTCCCTAGAGGCCGAACAGCAGCCCCAGTTCATCAAAGCAGAGTATTTCACCGCTCCTGCATGGAACAGAACGAACCCGGAATCAGCGTAAAATGATACGCATTGATTTGACAATTTGTTAGGCAGAAAAAACAAAACCAAGAATAAATAAAAAATAAATTACACACATGAGAAGGAAACACACAGAAACATGTACTTATAGACAAAATAGAACTAACGAGCATATGTTCCGACACACAAAGGTACCTACTACAGAAACTTGTGCGAATGCATAAATTTTATCTCATACGCTAGCACACACAAAAAAAGAAAAGTAGCGCGCCCGGAAACTACGGTACACACAGGTCGTATGTACATAGAAAACATAAATATGCGAACAAAACGCACATTCACTTTTGACACATATACAAAGAAACACAAAAAGGAGGATATGACATAGTAGGTATTAGATTTACAAACAACCCAAGGTAATATTATAAACTCTAGCATATTGTTTTTAGTTGCCGTTTTAACTGGCGCATTGACTTTAGATTCAGGAAGGAATCTGGTAGACTGTTGAAAAGTTGAGGGTCATAAATATAGCGCAGACGTTTTCCGTATTTTGTGTAAACGCGAGGAATAACAAAACGTTCACTTTCCCGCAAAGTACGCTGCACGACACGAGGAGCACACATGGGAAATTACTTTCTAAATGTAATTTAATTACAATTATATTTACTTTGCTTCAAATATAGTTTAACCACAATTACAATTACTACTACGTGAAAAGTAATTAATTACAATCACAATTTGCTTTTAAAAAGTAATGCAATTACTTACAATTACTTACTTTTCAGAGCGACCCGACTTGGGCCATAGAACTCTAAACGAATTGTATAGAATGTAACGTATTTGTTCATTTTTCGCCCCAATGTTTGAGGAGGCTTAAGCATCGCTGCATAGATGCCACGTATTGTACTTTTCTTTTATGAATTTTGTTAAATTCACGATGGAACTTGACAGTTTAATGCAATGAAGTACTAAGTTCTTATATTTTTATTAATAATGTAAATTAGCTCTTATGCTGAAGGACACCAGATCGCCAAAGAAAAAAATTGGCTTGACAGAGCTTTGTTAGTCGGGCAATAAAAATGCGACAATTCGTCATATATGAGTATTTTACAAGTGTTAATATAAAATTAAAATCCACATGTTATTATAAAGTAAAATCCACACACACTAATACGACTGCATTCCCGTAGAAACATCATGGTATTGTAAATTAGTTACATTTAGTTGAAATTATAATGGCTCAGGAATGTATAGGAACCGAATCGGGGCTCCCAAATCATTGGTAACAATATTCACAGGTGTGAGGTCAGTCTTCAGAAAGCTTATGCAAAAAATATACGAAGTAAAACCAACAAGAAATAAACTTGAAATTAATACAAAGATACAAATATGCGACAGTACTGATAGATAAACGCCAAAAAGCAAGCAAAAAAAGCTTGATATAAAATTAAAATTTCCTATCCCAACTGAAAGCTGAAGCTCAATCTTTTTATTTCCTTCAATATTTTGGTATGTTTACGCTATTATTTTCTGCTCACACAGCGGACGGTGTAACACGGCGCCGTTGAGGTAGGCTCCCAAGAGGATTGTCTCTCAGCCCGCAGTGTAAGCAACAAAACAACAAACAATGCGATGCTATTAATGTTGTGAGTCTGTGTGAGTGCGTGTCTTTGTGCAAGTGTTTCACCGAGCTAGGCGGCTTGCGCGAGCGCTGAGGCTTTCAGAGAGGTTCCGTCGCCGCCACAAAGTTTTGCAAAAGTAATTGTAATTGTGCCTGCAATTTTTTCAACCACTGACGCTAGAAAGTAATTACAAAATTAATTTTACAATTACAATTTTATTTAGTCTGAAAGTAAATAATTACAATTGCAAATTACTCAGGGAAGTAATTAAATTACAATAATTCAATTACTGTAATTGAATTACTACCCAAGTATGACGAGGAGTAATGTTTGAAAATAGCACACCTTTGCAAAAAGGCTGAAATGCGCGGGAGACACAGAGCAGGAAAGAGTTGTTCACTTGACATATCTAAAGATGTAAAAGCCACGCCTCTTCAAGCACTTTTTAAGATGGTGTCTGTTTTTGTTCCAAAGCATGAAACAATTCGCATAAATTGTAATCACATAACGTAATATTCCGCATGCTAAGGCATTTACAACCATATTTCAAACCGACAATGGCGAAAACATCTTCGTAGAACATAACATGCAAGATACGCTTCGCAGTTTTTTTGGCAATGTAACAGAAATGCGAATTCCAAGATAAGTCACTGTAAAAAAAAATTATATGTGCTTGGTTGTGCTAACATATTCAAGAGGGGAACAGAAGCAAGGCGTACAATTTGACGAATGTAACACAAACGGAACATCTAGGTATTTGCTTTTCAGGGGACTACTAAAACACACAAGTTTGGTTTTATGAACAATAATATTGATAATATCTGCTTCCAACCAGTTCATAGCTTGAGTCGAGTTAGCTTGCAATAATGTAACTGCCAGTCTCAAATTTATATGCTTTGAAACTAACAAAGTATCGTCAGCGTACTGATAGATATCACATAGTGATAGAGTCTTAGCGAGATCATTCACGTAGATATTAAATAAGAGCGGTGATAAAACAGAGCCGTGCGGTACACCAGCCTTCAAAAATATTTTGTCGCTCAGGCTACTACAGACTGAAACTTGCTGAATACGGTTCGTTAGAAAGTTTTTAAGTATAGAAAGAAATGGTCCCCTGAAACCGTAGTCAAACAGTTTCTTCAGGAGTATTTTATTACTGATGGAGTCAAATGCCTTTGAAACATCTAGAAAGAGCGCGCAGGCATATTTTTTGTTATCAAAAGTTTCATGTAAATTGTCTACGAGGTCCTCGAGTAAGTAATCGGTGCCGCGGCCCGTGATTAAGTCGTGCTGGGAAGGCGCTAACACAATAAACTTTCCCAGAAACGCGGTCATTGTTTTCAAAGTGTGTTTTTCAAGCACTAGGGCTAAACATGGGAGAATTGAGATGGGCCGATAACTTTCTACGCTATTCCGAGCGCCGCCCTTGTACAGAGGTCTGACAATAGCACTTTCCAGGTCAACAGGAATGATGCCGAAGGTGATAATTCCGTTCAATATATAAAACAGGAGATTACTGTGCATATCAAAATTACGCCGTACTTCTCCAAGATAAATGTTTTCCACACCAGGCGACTTATTGGGTTTTTAACCAAATAATATCAAACGTAACTCTTCTACCGTCATGTTCGGTAAAAATGCAGAAGATAAACAGGATCGCTCTAAATTAGACAGCGTGATTGTTTCGTCACGTGCTACTCCCAAAATCGAAGCAAAGAAACGATTAAAATTATCAGCAACGGATGATACATTTGGGCCAAAGTTTTTCCTAATCATGTTATCGATCTAGTTGTGCATCCTAATTATAATAATAATAATAATAATAATAATAATAATAATTATAATATTAATATTAATAATATTATGAATAATAATTATTATTTCTGTTATTATTATTATTTTTATTATGATTATTATTGAAAGTTGTTTCGCTAAATATTCCCCTTTTACACACGTCTAATTGCTTTCCGTGCCACTGTGATAAAGTCCATATTCTAACATAGTAAAATATCTTGGCCTTCACTTTGACTCTGATCTGTCATGGAATTCGCATCTCACTAGAATCTGTGCTGAACTTAGGAGCGTCTCCTGTTTGCTTTATAACATCAAAACATTCATGCCCTTCGGTCTGCGCAAGCGCATAGCTAATTCATTAGCCGACACACATTTGTGCTATGGCATAACTGTATTTGGTCAATGCTCGAGGCTATGGCACAAACAAGTGAACGGTATTTTAAAAGGAATTTCGAGAAACGTGCTCTATGGCATGAGTTTTTCTAATTTAGATTTATTTCAAACATTATCAATGCCGAACTTTCGATCTTTGTTCCTAGAGACAGTAGTGATCAATTACAACTGGAAGGACGATTTTAAATGTACTCACCCCGTCACACGGCAATTGCGAAAAGTTCCACTCTACGCCGTTCCAACATGTTATACACGGTATGGGAAAAACATGCGTTCATTTTATGTTTCTCACTATTTCAACGAGTTACCACCAAGTCTCTCGAACCTTACTTCCCCAAAAAAATAACTACGCAATATATTTATCACCGAAGAAACTATGTGATCATTAACTATATTGTTACGTGATATTTTATTGCTTCGCGCAGAAACTATCTTCTCGTCTATCAATTATTGTTCTAATTTATTTGTATAGTGAGTGGTGCACTCTAATGTCTTGCTATACAAGTAACTACTTTAGCTTCTGTGCAATACACGTTCGTGCTCATTTTCTAATAGTGTCTATTAATCTGCTGGACAATAACTTGATTCCTTGAAATTTGAATTTTGATGAAGTGTGACTCTGAACTAGTGCTTTCTTATTGTCTTGTGGTTTTGTCTTTTTCCTATTATTTTCTGGAGCTTTCCTGTGAATCACTATAATCTTTAAGGTTCAGTTCCACAAGCTCTTCTTGGCTTAGACGAACCTGCCTTTGCTCTTTTAAACTAACCCAGCTTTAATAAATTTACTATTAATATTATTAATATAAAATTAAATAATTGGTGTAATAGGATTTCTTGGGGAGCCTGAAGGGCCTTCAGCTAAATTTTTACACATGCCTCTGTTTTATGGATATCTAGACTGGTCAGTTAACCATATTTCTACTTGCGTGCACTCCAAACTACAACTCAAAGACCCGCTAAAATATAGGTCTTACTGGGGAGTTATAATGAACCGTTTCTGCACTTCGATGAGGATACGAGAAAACGACATCATGTACTTCTGTTTTATATTTACTTTTATGTGCTGGTTGCAACCCTGATAATCCATCACTTGCATACTTTGCTAAAATTATTCATACTTGAACTCGCTAAATTGATTGAGTCATTTTTATTTAGTTCTGCGCCTACAAGTAGCGACCAGGTCAGCATTTGAACATGTTGCTTCCAGGTCACAACCAAATCACTTCTAATTATGCATTCAACGAAAGTTAAAAAAAAACTAGAAACAAACCCACAACCATAAAAATTGAGATCTCACCATGTCATGCCGTGAAAGAGCGAGTTTTCCTAGTCGATTTGCCGTAGTTTACGCTTCCGTAGTCCTCTTTGCAGAAACTCTAATGTGGACACCTTCACATACACTGTATAAGAACTGCACTATCACAGTTTTTCGCGAAAGCGCGGATGCACAACATTTGTACGGCATGATAGCACAAAATCATCGAGTGGGCAGAGCGGCTGGGCACCCTGCAAGATGTCGCTTAACCCAATTATGTTGTTCACGCAGCTGCTGCTGTTTCTCGGTGCTCCTGCCTACCTCCACCCAGTTCAACGGTACCGATTACAGCCGCAAAGGTTCTTCGTCATGTTACTTTCTATGGACTGCCACGTGGACGCCGTCATCACTCGGAAAAGCGCCACCCACCTCTGAGCCAGACCAACCACGCATCGACACGTCGTTCTTGGTTCCAACACCATCGTCAACAACGGCAGGCTCGGAGGGGATAACCAGTCGCCTGCCGTCGGATCCCCTCAGTGGGCACAGCGGCAGGGCACCCTGCAAGATGTCGCTGAACCCAATTCTGTTGTTCACGCAGGTTAGTAAAAAAAATGTATCGGCTTTTCGAATTGATGATAGATGTCTTATTCTGCCGCTGTGCCCAAGCAGTGTGTTTTGTGTTTTGTCAGACTCTAAAGAAATATTGCTAGTGCTAGCGGGGGACATCGAATCTAACCCGGTTCCCCTGACGGAAGATCAGCAACAACTTATCTTGCAAAGTCTGGCTATTTTGCCTCAACCACAGGTCGGTCAACGGCGCTTTTTAACGAGCTAAAAAATTCAAAGCAACCAGAAGTCGGTGGACGAAAAGCTAGCAGCATTAGCAACCAGGCTAACATCGGTAGAGGCTAACTTGGAGTCTGTTCCGCAACTGCGAAATGATGTAGATTGTCTCCTTACTTCCACAGCTGAATTGGCTTCTCAGGTTAAAAGCTTGGCTTCCCAGTGCAAAATTTATGAAGTTAGTCAAAGAGGTATAATCTGATTGTTTATGGGATACCTGACAGTTCTGGAGAAACTTGGACTGCCTCTGAAGCTAAGGTAATTTCGCTTTGCTAGAAGACTGTTGGTATGAAGTTTGATGCCTCGTTTCTGGAACGTTGCCATAGGCTAGGAGCGTTCCAACCTAATAGAAACAGGCCTATTATTGCGAAATTTACATCTTTCAAACTAAAACAAGACGTTTTGCTGAGCACGTCCAAATCAAAGAGTAGCGCCTACTCGCTCAGCGAAGATTTTCGTTGAAGAACATAAATGAACGCAAACAACTTTTGGAATTTACCAGAATCCGAGACGCCAAGTTTCATCTTCGGTATAATCGCTTATACATAGCTGACCGAATGGTTTACGTCGATCCAGTCACACTTTCTGTAGAAAATAATGACATTTAACATTTAAAGAAATTTAGACTGAACAATGCAGTTATGAATGATATAGTGGTTTTTTATCGTCAATTGTAGAAGCATTAGGAACAAAATTAACGACTTTGCCGCCCTCATCTCGGTCTTTAATCCAAGCATTGTCATCGGAACAGAATCTTGGCTCGAGGAGTCTATCTCCAATCTGCAAGCTTTCCTGCTGCACTTCACTGTTTATCGTAAAGATCGGAATGGCAAAGGCGGGGGTGTGTTTCTGCAGATTCACAAACGATTAAAAACTTCCTTGGTAGAAATCAACGGCCTATCGTGCGAATCCGCTTGGTGTCGAGTCTCTCTTGCTAACGGTGATAATGTTACAGTGGGTCCATTCGAGAGGTCGCCATCTAGCAACACTAACTCTATTTCTTCTTTGTATAACGCTTTATCTGTGGTAGATCAGTTTTTTTTTCTTATTGCTGGTGATTTTAATTTACCGGATATTCAGTGGACAGAACTCAAACTGTTCTATTTCTTACTATACTGGTATATACTCAGCATTTGTTGTTCTTGTCAATGACTATAACCTTCGTCAGTTTGTTTCAGAGTCTGCGAGGATCGGTTCTAGCCGTTCAAGTGCCCTCGACCTTGTGTTCAGTAATCGTGCTTCGGCGGTCTCCGCTCTTGCCGTTGTCCCGGGGATTAGTGACCATAAGGCTGTTTTGTTGCAAATTTGTCGCGTTCATTTGATCAAAGTGCTTCGTTACGTCGTAAGAAAAAGTACTTTTTCGACAGGAGTGATTATGCCGGTTTGTCTAGTAAACTTGAAGAATTTTACTCGGCGTTTGAGGACATGAGCGTGACAAGTGACATTAAATTACTCTGGAACATATTTAGGAATTGATTAAAAACTCTGGTTGATATTTTCGTTCTGTCGAAAATTGTCACCTAGAAGCATCGTCAGGATAAACCATTGATGAACTCCGATTTACGGAAACTTAATAATAAAAATAAACGTGCACTATCGCAATGCCGAGCTCGTAATGACTCTGCAGCAAACAATAAACTAAAGGAGATAGGTGTCGCCCTTAAACGTGCAACCACTTCGTCCCAGGCAAACTACTTTTCAACACTAAATGTGAAATTCAGGCAAAACCCGAAGAAATTTCGGAAGTTTATTCGCTCGAATAAAGAAGATATCGTTAGAATTGCCTCCTTGTTGGTCGAGGGTAGCCTTTTATAGGATTACTCTTTAAAGGCTGCCAGTTTCAATGATTACTTCAAGTCTGTTTTCTCGGATTTCGTGACGGGGACTTATTGCGATTCCGAAGAAGTGCCTGTTTCTACTGATTTTATGTCTGAAATCTAGTTTCATACACACGGTGTTTTCAGCCTTCAAAAGAAAATTAGACAAGGTTCAGCACCTGGCTCTGATGGAATTCCCAACGCTGTCCTGAAGTCTTGTGCTGAAGTTATTTCGAGTTACTTGGTAATTTTGTTTACGGTATCGTTCAAATGTGGCTTCTTGCCTCTGGACTGGAAATCTGCCAATGTCGTCCCCGTCCACAAGTCTGGCCCAAACAATCTGGTACAAAGCCACAGGCCCATCTCACTGCCAAGTGTGTGCTGCAAAACTAGGGAGCATATTATTTACACTAACCTAATGAAACACCTTAGTCTTATAAATTTCTTTAACCCGTCTCAACACGGTTTTCGTACAGGATTTTCTTGTACCACGCAGTTGCTTGAGTTCTATCACGATATTTCACAATCGTTTGATAAGTGCCGACAGTTGACTGTATCTTTCTGGACTTCGAAAAGGTCTTCGACGTGGTTTTCCATGCTCTTCTTATGAACAAGCTTCACAAACTAAGCATAGATTTGGAAATTTTTAATTCAATTGGTGATTACCTAAATTCAAGAAAAGAGTCCTTTTGAATTAACGGTATACAGTCCCCTTACATAGAAATACCATCTGGAGTCCCACAGGGGTCGGTACTTGGCCCTCTCCTTTTTAAATTTATATTAATGATATAGTCGAAGGCGTCTCTTCATATATTAGAATATATGCAAACGATTGCATTTTGTACAGTGATGTGACCTGTAATGCTCAAGTATTCGTTCTTCAAAGTGATCTAGATAAAATTGATGACTGATGTATAATATGATGCATGCCTCTTATCGTTTCTAAATGTATTAGCACTAGATTCAATAGAAAAACTAACTTCATTCCTTTATCCTACAGTATCGGTGGTGTTTCACTTAAACTGGCATCGGAGGCTAAATATTTTTTTTCGTGTAATCTAAGATGGAATAAACATGTTGATCATATTACAGTGAAAGCAAGCCGGACACTGGGGTTTATTAGACGTAATTTTAGGATGGCTCCACTATCTTTGAAAAAGACATCATGTTTTTCTCATGTGCGGTCTGTCCTTGACTATGCCAGTGAGATATGGGATCCGTTCAATCAGAATCTTATAGATCAAATTTAAAAGCTTTAGAATCGTTCTGCGAGATTGGTTACGAGTAATTATGATTTCAGAACCAGCCTAACTGAACTTAAGTCGTCTCTAAATTGGATGCCCTTGAGTAAACGACGGAAATTGTGCTGTCTCAAAATGCTACATAAAGTGTTTTACAACAGTAGCCCAATTTAATTAGTAGGTCCAAGTATATTTTGAGCCTGCCTATGTATCAGAAAGACGAGATAATTCAAGAAAATGTTTTCCTTTTCACAGCAGAACTGATGTTTTCAGATGCTCCTTTTGCCTGCGGCCCATTGAAGATTGCAATAACCTGCCAAGTGACATTGTTCAAACGGCATGTCAAAGCTGTTTTTTCAAAAGATTCTATGTTACTTCTAACTACCGTTTTGTATTACTTCTTGAATTATTTTGTTGCACCTTGTGTTTGTAGTGTACCAATTTTATGAATGTGCCCCTCCTACTCTAATGCTCCTCTTCAGGCGATGTAGGCATGCAAGTAAATAAATAAATAAACTGCAACGGACGAGATGACGGTTAACTGTGTTGCATCCCAAAATGTGCTCGATCTCACTCAAGAGTTGAACTTTCGACCCTCGGCGTTTGAAAACCAACTCGCGCCCAGCATTGTTCCTTCTCGTTCCTATGGCCCCATTGTCACGTGACCCAACCCTGAGGAGTGGCTGAACACAGATTTCGAAGAAATTGATCGCGACCGACGACGGTTGCCGAAAAAAGGAATGGCGCCTTGCGTTTTTGTTTTACCCTTTGTTTTCCGCTGGCGCCCCCTCCGTCGCAGGAAAGAGGGAAAGTGAAAGGGAACTCGGACTGCAAAGAAGCCAACTGTCGTGGTATCCTCACGAAAAAGCGCACTACCAGGTTCATTTACTTATGGTGATGCCGCTTGAAGGGAGAGAGAGAGCGCTACGGCCTTAATATCTAGGTGGTGTTGGCTCCAAACGTAGGCGCGCCGTGCTGAGTCATCCAATCTCTAAACACGATATCCCCTCTCCTCGCGCATCATGCATGGCGTTGACAAACATACTCAATGATTGACACCGGTTTTTTTTTCTCGAAACAAACGTTCTAATGTTCACGCTTTAAACATATTTGATGTGTATATGTTTATACAGCCGGAAGTTAATCTGCCTCAGTGGGCGTCTGGTGTCTCAGCTGCAGATAAGCAATTGGGCCAGTGCGGTGCAACCACTTGCCTGGGGTTTTTAACGCGCACCACGCAGTAGTGATACACGAGCGCACAAGTACGACGCTCATCAAGATCGAAACGGGAAGGGGTGGGGATTGAGCCCAGGATCCCTGGGTTCAGCAGTGCGAAGCTTTCGCACCATGTGCTCCGAGCTGGTGTGCGCTAGCCCACTCGGTCACCGATCCCCCTTACTCAAAAGGACGAGTCTTAGCTCACAGGCAGGATAGAAGAAAAGAAACTGAGAGAGAGAGAGAGAGAGAGGGGGATGAGAGCGCGCGGTGACGTTAGAGCGCCTAGCTCTACTAGGAAGCATTGTTGGTGGAGGCAAGTGCTAGCTGCCTCTATCTCAGCTCAATGATCGAATGCGTTCAATCACCAAACTGCAGCGTACAGTGTTCGAACGCTAGGCCTTGCGCACAGAGCAGACGTCGCTCCTTTTCGCCCTGATTGAAACGAGACCGCGACAAGAGACAAAGGCAGCTAGCCATTGTGCCTACCCACTAATCCCTCCAGTCAGATATCGACGCTCTGACGTCCACGCGCTCTCTTATATCCTCCTGTTTTTTAGATTATATCCGTATATCCGCGCTATTTCTGCTTCTACAGAGAAAGGACTTTCGTTTACGGTTTTCGGCGCACCACTGGTTACCCCCATATATAGCTTGCCGGCACGATTGATTGCCTAATGCAATGAACCCGTTGCGAAAATCCCAGAAGGCCGCGTGCGAAGCGCTAATGGAATTATGGGAAGCTTTTGCACGCTCCTACTTGTTGCCGATGCCTATACTAGGCGACACTGCCGAGATCGAGAGAGCAAAAAGAGTGGGGCTGTTGCACGCTTACCTTGGCCCGCTCGCTCGCGTTTCCTGCGTCACACCCATCGTCTGCAACAGCAGGTTCTATGCACCATAGTTCCCAGAATTCTGCTCGACGTTATCATTCATTCATTATTCATTCATTTATTCATTTATTCATTCATTCATTCATTCATTTATTTTGAGTGGTCCACAAGATAAAGCATAGAGCCTAAAGAGGAGAAGTAGCATAGAGCGGTTGAAGTATTGCAGCAGGTCTCTTAGTACCCGGTAGAAATCAAAATAAACAAAACATTAAAAGAAGGTTTGCATGACTGACGATTTGGTGAAAGACCTGGGGCCGACTTTCACATGCAGCGCAGCGCTAAATCAACGATGATTTGGAACTTTGTGAGCGCTATATTCGTCGTATATTTTTGTTTTGTTTTGTCTTATGAATTGTTAAACCGCTTAGCACCGTACAAACTTCTACGTTGAAAAATAGAACAAAAACCTTTAAATAAACTGTCTTTTGTTCGCGCCGCAAAGGGTTGCACAGGTCATCTCGTTGTAATGAGTCGTACAGCGAAATTGTTAATATCCTGTGCTGGCTTAGTACCGCCTGCCTGTTTACAAAGTGATCGTGAATGTCTCAGATCGACTTAATCGGTTCTTGAAAGAGGGAAGTCCTTACGATCGAGAAGAACAAAGTTTAATGTTTCAGTGTCGAGTACTGTGCTTTCACGATGTTCTTCCTTCGATCCTGTTGTTCTCGAACGACGCATACACGACGAAGCGCCCGGCACGAAGCGCTGGGCGCTTATGCACGTGTCTCGCGCCTTAGGTCGCAGAACTCGGAGCAACGGTGACAGTATTTTCAAGACCATGAAACCTGAGGGCGGAAACAAAAAGCCTCTCGCTTTTGTTCCTTCTCCCATCTTTGTCTTTTTGATCCTGTTCGATATCTGCTAAGAATAGTAATGTTAAAAGGGTCAGAAACGATATCGGGCATGAATGTTGATGACTTTGCCGAGGCATGCTGGTCCTAGTCTCGCCCAAGTGTATTTGCACAGACCGCCACTGATTCCGAAGCTTCTTGGTCGCGGTAAAATTGCGAGGACGAAATGGGACTATTTCTTCAGTCTTTCCTGCGCAAAGCTTGATGACGTAATTGTAGGATCGAAGCCACCCGCCTTACGACAGTCGCGCGCGGCTCGTAGGTTTCTACACGAGAGGCTGCGTGAACACTAGACTTTGGCTCGTAACAATCAATGCTTTAGCGGACACTCGGGTAGAGGCTCGTGTCCAACCACTGCAGTGATGAGAATAGCCGAACTCTTACAATGCCTGGAATTCAGCACACGTTTTCTACATTGCAAACCCCAGCGCTTGGGTATGACTAACGTTGGCGGCATAAGATAGGCACCAGGCCACGTGGCCGCTTTTCTGACTTCGAGTTGAAGGATGAAGAGTGCTCAATGTTTTCGAATTTTTTTAAACATAGATGGAATTAGAAAAGTGTGTCGGTTAAACATCTTGGTGTGCGGACGCGGAGGAAGGCAAGGGACACACAAAAACGCGTCAGACGCGGAACTGACGCGTTTTTGTGTGTCCCTTGTCTTTTTGCGTTTGCATTCAAATAATTTTTTGGCGAGTGTAGAACCATTCTTACATTTATTCGATTGATATTTGCTTTTCAACTCGCAAAATCTGATAGAGGCTCGTGTTCATTGCGTGGATGGTCCAAACGGAGGGAATATACTTTACTGTTTTCTTATGAAGTTGAATTCTATTTTGGGTTTAAAATGGTCTGCTGATTAGTTAGTCACTCAAGTTCACATACCTTGTGAACGATACTAACTACTCACCGATTCCCAAATGTTTGCAGCGCGTGGAAGTCACCATCCGATTGTAGATGCAGTACAAAAGGTGCCAGGAAGCCTAAGTGGATGTAAAGAGGCCAGAATCACGCAATCTCCCCTTCGCTCCACCTAACCTATCCTCAGTGACCAAACCACCTTCGACAATGCCCAAAGCACGGCCGCTTAAAACAAAATTTAAACACTCTACCGAAGCCCCAACCCAACATATGGGGGCTATTTTTTTTTCGTTTTACTTATACAAATGTTATTGACGAGAATTGCATAATGTCACTTAATTTAGTGTCGCCAATTAAATGTTTCTTTCACACTAGCGGTTTTGATGACATATCGTCCCCGTGCAGCGTGACCTCTCTCGATAGGTACAAACACTGTCGAGGCACACTTATACATGTCACGAATAAAGTATGCTTTACTGCCATAATCTAAATTTGATTTTAGGAAACACCGTTTAACGGAATTAGATTTCGTTAGTTTGAAAAATGTATTATATTACAACACTCTCGTTGCAAAAAAAGAGAGAGATAAGTTTGCGTGCTTCTTGTTTTTTTATAAAAGGCATTTGACTCTGTGTTGACTAGGTAACAGTCTACTTGCAGGAAACTTGATTACTGCAGTATTCGAGGGATACCCTTATTTCTCCTTACTTCATATTTTAGACATCATTTTTAATATGTTAAGATTTCTGGACTATCCGTCAGATAATAAACGTAACATTTTAAGCGTTCCACAGGAAGCATTTCGGGGCCCCTTCTTAACGTATGCATAGACGATATTGTGAATATATATGATATTAATAAATTTCTAATCTGCTGGGGGCATCAGTATATTCTTCACCTCCTCGAACAGCGATCAACGAGCAAATGCTGTAATTTCACTTTATCCACGGTAGGGTTGTGGGCATGAGATGATAGGCTAAGCATTAGCACTGATAAAATAAAGGCTTTGACTTTTTGACCCCTTAAATATAACATTTCTAATGACCATAATAATTTTATTTAACTCAACTCCTCTAAAAATTGTGAATAATTTTAAAACAGCCGGTGTATTTTTGTTAATACGTCAGGTAGATTCATATTAATTATTTGATTCCAAAATTGTCACGTGTCGTGATTTAAAAAAAAAAACGCCACCAATGCTGAACTCTGTATTTCTATCAAAATGATTGTTTACAACGCATTAGTTCCTTTCCACTTAAAGGTGCCCTGAAGAGGTTTCTCAGATTGCCTAAATATGGCGATAACTCACTCTGCGGGATATAACCACCCTAGAAATCCATAAATCATAACGATGCGCTGCCAATTTTTCTATTGAAAAAACAATCAACGATCGACATCATTTCCGGCGATGGCCGGAGATAATTTCATCAGCCAGGACTGCATGTGCGAAATGAGAACCCGCCATTTCATTGAAATTGAAAACGATGTCGTTAAAAAATGTATATGCTTTTGTAGATAGAAGCAAGTAAGAGTAGTCGAAAAATGATTTTTCGCGGAGAGGGAATATAATACAGCAATAATCGTTTAAAAAAAAGCAAACAGAAAAAAACCCCAGCAAATTATGTTTTTTCTTTTCTTTTTTTTTCTTTTTTTGCTGGATTGAAGTGTTTGGTTGTCAGCTCTCGAGCGCTGGAGCGCGCGCTCGCTGGGTTGAATCGCAGTCCGGGCTGTAAGGGCAACGGGTCGCACTCATTCTATACTCCATTTCACCTTATGTTGTACCGCAGCGAAGGCTAGAAGCGCGAGCTCATAGCGTTGGCAGCTGTCCTTAATGCACGAGAGCTTGTGCCGCCGAGATCTGGCCCAGAACAAGGAGCTCGCGCTTGTAGCCTTTCCTGCGGTACATCATAAGGTGAAATAAAGTATAGATATCACTTCGCGGTTCAACCTTTCAGAGGCACGTGGATCCTTCGCTCGCTATTGACCGAGAGTGGTCCTGGTTTCGGAACATGCTCCTCTCATCGGCGAAGATGAAATCGGTGTGTTGCGATCTTTGGTTTTTTTTTAATAGGAACATCGGCCGCGTATAGTCATGACTTAGGGAGTTCTAGGATGCTTAGAGCCAGCAGAAAGAGTTATTGTCATATTTATGCGATCTCAGAAAACCTCCCAGGCACCTTTAAGTTAACAACCGTGTGTAACGCGCAGCTTAAGAAACAAAACTTAGCAATATTTATGATAAAAATATAACCTTGAGAGCTTTATACAAGACCCTCTATTATTCACATGCCGAGACCGCGTTAAACATTTTGCAAAAATATGACGTATATGATTATACAAGGTGTTTGCGCCACTTCCGGCCGCCATGACAGGAGAGAGAAACACTTCCGGTTCTCCTTTGTTTACCTTGTGTTTGGGTGGGTGCGCGACCACGCTTGGTTCACCAGCGAGAAATTGCAAGAGAGCTATGCTCTAGAAATTCCCCTGTGTCGTGCTTTTGAGTGGCGGATGAGCACCGGCACAAACAAAATGTCACAAGTGAAGCTCTTTCCAGTGCCCCAAGGCAACGCACGCCACCGACGCCGCCAAAACTGGGCGATCGCAGGACGGTTGCATTCGCAGACGGTGCAAGCCTACTTCAATGTGCTGCGGACAGATTGCGCAACGAGACAAACGTGAGGATTCGGCGCTGGCAGCGCCTAGACCAACCATCTCTGTTCAACGAAAGATGATAAAACAGGGTAATTACGGCACTTATAAATGCAAGATGACACGGTGCTCTGCAAGAAACCTTCAATACCAAAGCAGAAGAAACTCAAAACATTAGACAATTGTGTATTACAGAGACTCGCGTCGCGCTGAAGGAAGCGTAATAAAAACTTTGCTGGGTCGTCTGCCAAAGTCAAGACCCGGCTCGACATCCGCTGCAGAGAAGCTAGGCGCGCATCTTCGCCTGGGGAGGTAGGCACCCACCTCCAATGCCTTGCCGCTCACGGAGGAGTAGAACGCGGTTAAGGACTTTTAGTTTTTAAGTGGTTCTCAGGTATATGGAGCAGGCAGTTTGAATAGGTAATCGTGAAGATGCGCCTACGATACCTTCGGCAGATTTGCAATTCTCTTCAGGAAATAGTCCTCTTTTTTTCACCCAAGGAATCAGGAAGAAGTAAGTTTCGGGAGGTACCGCGGTTAGTTCTGAGCGGTGAGAGTTTTAAAGTACGCGCTACTCACGGAGCTCACAATAACAAGCCAAACCAACTAGGCAACCAGAAGCAACATACTTCCACCGAAAGTTCGGCAATGTTTGTTTTTGTTTACCGTTTAACACCCTGTATAGACTGTGCGTGGCCCTCGAAAGCAAGAAAGGAAGAAATGGAACTCCAATTTTAACAGAACTCGCCGAAATAAAACAAAGCAGTAAAATTTACGACTTGACATAATGAATAATAAAAGGTTTTGAAGTCAAGATTCAACTATAAAAAACAAATGTTTATGTGTATAGTTCGCAAGTTGCCACAGTTTCTATTATACGTTTCACTTATTATACGCTTTTTGTGTGTAGTTTGCATTGCTTGAACTACATAGTGATTTACACCACTGCCGATAAGGATCAAGACTCGTCAAGATTTGTATTGAAGCTTTTTTCTGTCGCTCAACTATTTATTCAAAATGTAAAAACGAACAAACATTATTAATAATAATATATTATTATTATTACTATGATGATTATTATTAATATTAATATTAGATAGACTGTCGTTCGTGTAACTAGGCACATTCCGCGAAGAGCGTTTTGCGCGCATGGCATGTTTCACGGTCTCGACGGTTTTACTTCCTTTTTCTGTCAACAGGACAAATGACGTTACCTGAAAATCACCCTCCCCCTTTTATTTAAATTCAGCAAATCGCTTCGCATGAGAGTGGGAAAAGCATAGGAATTTGTCGTTTGCAACTCAGTTATCTCTAGAAACGCCTCATGCGCTCACGAGGTACGAAGTCACTCGTAGCTCAATTATGACTGCATCAGAACCGCTATAATTATAATACAAAAATACACGATATCTGCTAGCGATGCCTCCGGGTTACCTCCAATGAGTTCGCGGATGCGTACATCATTTCTCAAAAATGGTCAATTAAAAAAAAAGAAAACAAGAAGTAAACCGACATCATCCTGTTCCTGTAAGATTTGTTCTGCTTTGTATATTTGCAGCGTCTTCGAGCCATGCATATGTCGACTATATGTAGTTGCCAATTTAGCGACTTTTCCTCTATAAATTAGCGTTTTTTTGTGTTATCAAGCGGAAGCTATTTACGATTTGGCGGTGCAGGTTTTATATTGGTTTTCAAATCATGTTAGATATCTTTTTACGGGTCTAAAATCTGTTCACTCAGCATTTTTTAATCTTAATAACTTCATGTTTAGGGGTACTTTAGAGTCTTAGGGTAGACATACTTGCTTACATTCAAGAAAAATTATCAATGAGAGTACTGATCCCTACGCCATTGGGATATTACCGTGGCAAACATTAGAACATGCATTGAAGCTATTTATGTGTTAATGTAGGACTTCGAAAACAATCGGTAAATAGAGGCCTATAGAGATCCTTAACTCCGTGGGTGAATATGTAAATTCTAAAATATGTCCGACCCGTAGGTTGCCACTATTGGAAGAACATAACTTATTGGAAAGCACAAAAATTTGGTTTTTGAAGCTTTGAGTTTTCAAAAAACTTTGCGCAGAAAAACAGAAACGACGAAGGTGCGCGCCGGTGCGTATCACCACATGAAGTAACAACAAGGCAAACAGTGGACATTGTTCTGAGCATTGAAGTGGTCTGAGTCAGTCACAACGAGAGTGCCTGTGTCTGAGGATTGTTTTAATTAATAGTCTGTTGATAAACGAATTACTGCACTGCACTGAATTAAAACGGCATTTTTGCCTCGAGTTTCCCATTCGGCGTTTTAACGGCATTTGAACTTCTTATGGCGGGTTTCAAATTCGTGAGTTGAAATTACTTTATTTTTATATTTATTTGTGGTGTCGCCGATGGTAGGCTGAGCGCATTCTACTGAAGCGGCTATTTCCTTTGCAAACTTGCTGCTCTATTTTTTTAACCACACGTCAATTACTTTCTGTCAGATTGCGTATCGGAGCGCACAGGTATTCATTCCGGTTCTAAGACAGAATATGTGAATACTGTAGGTATTAGTTTTGATATGAACAGCAAAGATTTTATTTTGAAATTAGCATAACCGCTTATTTTTATGTATTATTCAAACCTCTTTATTGTATCTTTTTGTCTGACGGAATTCTCATAGAATAAGCTTCATACTGGTGTCAGAAATACTTAGATTGCCCATTTCTTTCAAGAGACTATCTCAAACCAAAATGTCCAGGTATAAGCTAACTTAGTTTTTTTTTAATGGTGAATGGCGTTAGCCTATATTCGGGAAGCGGGATTATGTATAAAGACAAGTCGATATTTCCCATCTGTTCACTCCGAACAATCCAAAGTAGTATTTTCAAAAATATTAATAATAAAAAACAGGAGCCCTGAGTGAATCCAGACGATATCAGTAGGAAAGGAAGTTCAATGACATTTAACGACTTGATGGCTTTAACAAAAGGAAGTTTTGTTTTGCTCCCCGAAAATTAAGTGTGAGCGGAAGCAAAACAGACGCGAACGACCAGAAATGCAATTAGACGAAGGTGGTGGGCGAAGACAAAAGAAAAAGAGAGAAAGAGAGAAAGGGAGTGGAGAGGACATCTCTATAA
Source organism: Ixodes ricinus (assembly GCA_037355805.1). Lineage (NCBI taxonomy): Eukaryota > Metazoa > Arthropoda > Arachnida > Ixodida > Ixodidae > Ixodes > Ixodes ricinus. Next base: position 18,626 of record JAZHYW010025145.1, on the reverse strand, counting down.
TATCCACTGCGGACGGTTGATTAAAGCCTAAAGCGGTCATCGCTGGACTTCCCGTTCATCGCACGCTGCAGCCCTTGGTGCGTAGAGCGCGGTGACGATGAAAGAAGGCGGTTAATGAAATGCGCTCTTATATTGCTGCCATCTCCCCCTTTCCCCTTTTCCTCCTTCGTGCCTTTCAGTTTTACTTGAATATACGAGAGATAGAACATCATGAGGGGCGCTGAAAATGAGTATGTGTGACCTACAAAGCCAGAAATAGGCATGATGATCGTCTAGTTAGAAAACGAAATAGTAAGAATATTCGTCGGAAATTTTTTGCACTTCCGGTTTCCAGCGTCGATGTTTCTTTTTATTTAATCTTTCGTTTAAAAAAAAGATTTGCTAGCACACTGAGCGAACTGGCATTCGCATAAAATTACTTTTGTATATTTTTTTCAGATTTTGAACTTTTGGATAGGCCAAAAGATAAACGGTTTCGGTACATATCTCTGAATATTAAGATTACGGCGGAATTTAAAATTTCTGAGCGCAGCAGTTTAGAATACTGCTTCTGCTTTTTGCAAGAGCGTAGTAATTCTTTATTTGCATGGTTCGTTCAAACGTAGGGTGCTTTAAATATCGCCCTCCGTTCATGAAGGGCCCCTTATTCTTATATTTTTATTGTCTCAAACGCTTCAAGATGGTGTCATGTAACAAAGAGAAATTAAAACCCAGAAAAAAAAATACTGAAAAACTATTGCACCAACTCGAGTAACAGATTATTCCTTTCTCAGGGATTCTCTTGTATCTGCTTTTACAATAACTCGTGCGAAGAGATTTACAGCATGTGCAATTTACATTTCTGAAACATTTATATATATATGACATTTATGAATATCAAACTATATTGCACTTTATGGTCTAGTTCTTCTTTGGTGATCGTAGTTTCAAAAAGAAAACGTTTGCGAACGAGTTGTATAGTCCAGTAAGAAATCTCAATGGTTATTTTTTTCACCGGTATATAAACGTCACGGAAGTAAGTCTAAAAAAAGCCTTACGAGGCGAAACAATATAAATTCAAACAAATAAATCGCTTAATTGTTTAAAGCAATATAACTGAAAAGGCAATACACCTTATTTGCAACTAAAATTGAAAAGCAAACTAGTTTTTTTTTGGCAATAACCAGTTTTTGGGCATGTTGTTTGCATGAAGCCAGCAGTACTTGTTGCCAAAATATGTCGATTAACTGTTAAAGTACTCGCTCGTGTCGTATTAAACGATCAAAGAAGAGAGAAAATAATAAAGTGGAGAACCGGATTACAAGATCTATAATATATCGTGGAAAAGTAACGGTAACGTTCATATCATAATGTTAAGTTTTTTCACTTCTAGAATTACAAATTAGTAGATCGATTAGATATCCTTATTTTGTTCATTTCCAGTGGATCTAAAGCCACATTGAAGTATAATAAAACTAAATTCAATAACGCTATTGTTAATATATATAAAATTAAGCTGATAATAAACGTTTCAGGGAAAAGGTGTACGAATGTTACTTTATGTAGATTCATATTTTTCCAACAATGGTTTCTATTTCCCCTATACCCCTATGTTGAATTAAGCAATTCTTACATTGAACCAAATAAACGACATTTTCTGAATTTCAATTAAACGTTTCGTTTATTTTTAAATTAAGGTGGCTTGCTCTGCTTTGAAGGGAGTCAGTAACGAATAATTCCGAACACAAACTACAGTGATTACATTACATTACACAAACCTAGGAGGCCGTACGTGCTACGTCCAACGAAGTTTCTAAATTGTCTAAAGGAATATATTTAAAATTAATTGGTCCTTTGAAGGCTATACCCGGCGGCTGTGGAGCTATAGTTTTGATGTGTTTTTCATGTGCAGAATTTTCAAATGGCGTCGAGGGATATTATTAATATTTGGTAACTGTGTCTGATACGGTAAAGTGATTCGTAACTCATAATTATCTTACTTTGGTCTTTGTATGAAGCTATCAGCCCGATGGATAGCACGGATTTTTTATCTTGAGTTGTTGACTAACTTTATGGGATATAAACGATTAATAGAAACATTCTCTAGTGTTTTGGATTTTTCTTTGAAATCGTCCTCCATTGAAGATAAATGTTTTATTCTCACTATTTGGATGTAAGGTATACCATATTTTTCTGTATAAGATGGCAACTTTTATAATCTAAGAATTGGCGGCTCTCTGTAGGCTTTTCATAATAATTTTGTTTCTAAATTGTTTCTCTAAATCATCAGTTTAACATCAAGAATGTATCGTTCCATGTCACAGCACGTGATATGAATTTAATTTGAGGGTTAAAACGTTCTGCGAAAGTATTATGAATTCGGGACATGTGTCCTCTTCATTATTTCAATTTACAAACATATCGTCAAGAAAACGTTTATAAAAGAGTGATTTGTGTAGAAATAAATTTAGGCGACGTTCTTCTAAAATCATAATCTAAATGTTAGCATATAATGGAGAAAAACGTGATATCCCACTGCTGCGCCATCAATCTGTTAGTAGCTATTCGAAAACGTGTAATGATTAAGTTTTGAAGTTAAATGCATGAAAATATTTAACACATTCTTAATTATGGCCAGTTTAGTGCCATCAGCTCTATCCAGGACAGTTTGCATTCCTTCATTATGTTGTGTATTAGTGTACGTCTGCAATGGACTACGTTCATTGTAGACGTAGTTTCCTTCTACACTAATACACCGCATCATGTACATGATGTATAAGGAGACTACGTGAATGAATGAATGAATGAATGAATAAATAAATTGCTACTGGTAAAACTTGAGAAAAAGTATATTTTATTGTCATTAATTAAATTAACAAAATTGAAGTGATCTTACATATATGACGTGAACGTTAGCTTCAGTATCTTTAATGTGTTCATCATTAAACTCTGAGATGCGTTTTGTGTTTGTACCTACTCCAGAAATAATGGGTCTACCTGGATATTTTGGCTTGTGTAGCCTCCATTAACATATAAAAATGTCGGCGTCTAAGAGTTTCTTCTCTGAGATATTTGAAAATCCCTTACTTTATTGTTTTTTGTTTTCTAATAAACGTTTAAATGTTTATAAATATCTCGTAAAAATTACGTGTTGAATCGTTATCTAGCTTCCTATACTATTTAGTGTCATGCAGTTGTCTATTGTTTCTCGTTATGTAACCAACCATATTAACAATATATTCGCCGCCTCCTTTATCTGCTTGAGAAATTAAGAAGTCTCTTCTGTATGTACTGTCTGTATTTGTAAGATAGTGTCTTTAAGAGATCTCTGTTTTTATACGCTAAAAACACATTTTTGTTCTGCTTGTATGTATCTTACGACATTATCGCTTCGTTTATCTAAAGGGATGTCAAAAAGGTCTTTCGGAGTACATGTTTCTCGTAAGGCACTCCTTTAAATAAATATATAATCAAACAGTCTTGCACATTTGTTTAAACTATTTTTTGGAATTCATAATAATCGTTATTAATACGAGGAGGCATCATTTCGAGGAAGGTTGTAAAAAGAATTTTTGAAAATACCGACTTTTTCTCAAGCCATAACCTGTGAATTTCATTTCCATTTCATTTATTTATACTCAAGAACACGCTTTTGAATGCATTACTTGTGCAAGAATTTTCAAAATCAATGCAAAAACACATTCCAAATAACTGATGAAATATCGAAATTCACTTTGACCGGTAAAAACATGCTACAGCACATCCGAACCACCCACAAAAACTGTCAAAATTCTAGATTCTGCAAACTTCCAACTCACCTTCGGACACAAAATATACAGCAGGACTAATTTATTTAATTTTTACAGTGGAAAACAAGACATACATTGAAATATCGATACTATCATGTGAAAAATAGTTCTTTCAGTCAAACATGACGCACGAACGTTCTTGAATGCACCAAAGCACCGTTACAATTCTAAATCAAACTGCGAGTTTAAGATATGTCACCCCATTTACATTTTGAATGCCAGCTCATTCTGCTCTCTTGCCATAGATTCCGGTAAAGCGTTCCGCTTGTGGGAGCCGAGGGTGAAAGACGAGGCAGAGGGCACGTGACAGGCGGTCGGCGGAGAAGTCACGAGCTAGCGCGAGACAGTGCGTGCTGAGCGATGCTGGAGCTGCCTGGCCTGGCCCATGGCGAACCCCGGAGCGGTGCACCATCGTGGTTTGGAGACGGACCGGTGAAAACGGCGAGCCCTGGCCATACCGACCTGGGCTATGACGATCCCAGGGTGGTTCCGCAGTGAGATTCGGGCATTGATAGCCCGGGACAGCCAGCCTACGTAGCGCTGGCGTGGGAAGGGCGATCCGCAGGCCTGGACACGGACTCCGACTGCGAGCTCTGATCGACGGGCGACAACAAGGGTCGGCGGGCCCGGACTGCCGGCTGTCGACGATGGGCAACTGGGAGGTACATTAAACCCATTCGCTGTCTTCTCGTTGTGTTATTTCACTCCCTGGGTGACGAGCGAAACGCATACCGATCGGGCGGCGATTATTAGTAGCTAAGCGAACTTCATAAAAGAACCTCACAAGCTCAAATCCACAGCACCAGCGGAGATGAAAAAAAGAGTTTAGTTCGACATGGAAATGATTACATTTTGTGCGAGTTATCGATTCTTGCTTAGATATGTGCTGCAGGTCTACAGAATGATTGTCTAAAAGTGGAGTCACTGTAATAAATGCTATAAAAATATATGCGCGATATCTTTCTTCGTATCACGAGAGATGATAAACCAAAATTTTCTTTTAAACACGTGACACTAGTTTTATAAGAACTCCTGGTTGGGATATTCTCTATAATTTTTTGAACGAGTGGAGAACGTCTTTCAGCTCACTAACAGGGGCGAAACAAAAATCTCAGCACACTTTGTGTTTATATGCCATACGCCGTTTAGTGGTAGACACTTCTTTTTCTTTTTAATAAAGTAACATAGCAGTTAATACAAAATTATAAAGGGTAACTGATATGCGTTTAGGAGATTATAAATTATGTTTCCAATGACATCATATTTTTATTGATTGCTATATGTTAATTGTAATTAATGACATTGTGTGATTCAAATGGTATTATTTCATGTTTGCATATGTCGAATGTGATAAAATTGTGGTTGGATCTGTTTATTAATTACAAACCTTTTGGAATCGTTACTTGTGTTTAACAGTTTCGGAAAAAATATTTTGGGGTATTCTAAGCAAATTAACTTATCAAAACAAAAGCGAAGACTAAGAAAAGGGCGGAAAAACGTCTCGGTAGTCAATATATCTAGGCGGAACGTCCGAGTTTACATTGTAAAACACGGAAGAAAAAAACGCTAAGAGTTCTATTTTGTGGCGGGCCATTTTCAACACTTCAGTGCGAAAGTGGTCGAAACTGAATCCGGTGACAAAAATAGAAAAGAATCAAAATACGCTCCCTCTGAACGTGGAATAACCCCTGAAACCTCTCCGGTTTGACCAACAAGTCTTCTAGAAGTAAATCCGGCGACAAAAATAAAACACTGTAGGGACGCATCAGGTCGCCATTTACGTCGTCGACTCAAGTGGGAATTAATTTTTTTTATGATTGGTTTTCTCAAAACAATTCGGTTTACAGTCTTAACAAGACATGCACCACGTGAAAACATTTTGTTAATATTTGGAATAACTGAATGAAATTTTCCCAATTTATAGTGCATGATCTCCTTTCCATAAATCTGCTGTTAGTTTTGGCACAGCTTGATTTTTATGTTCTCGATGCAATGCAGGTACGAAAGGAAACCCAGTTCTTGCCTGCACGTTAGGGCATCGCAACACATTTAAAAGAACCCAATAAAATAGGCTTATTCGTTCCTTTTAAATCACTGAGTGTAATGAACAACGACAAATACTGTGTATGAGAATTCTTTTAGATTAAAAGAAATGAAAATCGTAAAGACGCCAATTTCAAAGTGCACACCACGAATTGTTCTTTTGAGTTTTGATAAAAACAAATATGAATTATAACTAAATCTTGATAGTGGCATTCTACATATCATCAAGCTTACGTTTGCCAAACGGGGTTGTCATAGGACAATATCACCAAAACTTCTTGTGCACAAACTTTAAAGATGCCTCAAAATTGCAAAAAAATAAAAATAAAAACGCGTTCGAATATTATCATATATATGTGCGGAGACTCCTTCGCGGTGGGAAAAAATTGTATTATATTTTGAAAACTGAACTACAAAAGATTGCGATGGAGTGTAGATGGGTAGGCCTACCTACTAAATATATCATGTTCAGGGCCAAAAACAAGGCACTTAATTATGAGATCGATATAAAATTTAATCCTAACAAATTAAACAAGGTTGAATCCATGAAGTTCTTGGGTGTAGGGTTTCACGAGAGCTTTCACTGGGCAACTCATGTATCTAAGCTATGTTTAACCCTCTCACCATCAATCAGCATATTACATAAAATAAGACATTTAGTACGAACGTGGCGTAAGTGCCAACTATATTGTGCGCTTGTGCACTCTCACCTACATTACAGTTCATTGGTTTGGAAAACGACATCAAAACGCAAGCCTTGAAAATGTTTAGTACTGCAGAAAAAATGAATTCGGTTCATTGCATGATTGTGCTATAATGATAAGAAATACCTTTATTTAAAGCAAAATTTATTCACTATCCAACAGTTCATACTTCATGCTTGCGAAAGTAATCTTCCATTCTCTCAAAAATAATAAGGAAATAATAAATTGTTACTCAATTTCCTTAAGGGACACACAATACAGCTTAAGACGCGTGGAATATAATAGAGGTCAAATACGTACTAATTCTGGTGAACAAACATTGAAACAGCAATTAACACATACTACACACATTTTAAACATGCTTCCACAAATTCTAGAAATAGCAACAAAATCAAGACCTGCAGATACATTGAAAAACAAATAAGGGGTTATATTTTGGAGCAAAGATAAAATATTGTGTAGAAATGCTGAAAGCCATTTCAATGTGTTAGAAATGTACATCTTTCTTGTTGTTGTTCCGTTCATTCGTTTCATTAGAATATACTGTGCGTTCCTTGTAAGAGCTGTGGCGCTCTTAAGCCTGTATGGGGTATGGGACGTGGATCAGGGGTTTGAATACAGCTTTTGCAACTGTCATCCCAAAATAAAATGGGAAATAAATACAGAATACAAATACTGCTCAAAATAAATGTGATCGCAGGTGACGTCACAATTGGAAAAACCGCTAAGACGAACGTGACTATAATATTTATGCCTTTCTGGGTCTTCAAATGCCAATTTGACTAATTTCGCCAGAATACTCGGTTCTAATCTTACATATATTAGTTTTAAACACGATAGAACACACTAAAATTATAAATAACAATTTTAGCAAAATATTTCAACTTTCGACCCGTATCTGCCCATAAAGGTCAGAGTGATGTCTAGAAGAAAAAAAAACTTTTACTCGTTTGGGACATTACACACATTTTGTATATTACGTTGTCACTGGCCCTTTAAAAAGAAAGTGAAGATATTTCCGATCCTTCTGCAGTGAACGGGTCTTTGGATTGTGTCGTTGCTCAAAAAGCGGAAGATTCTTTTTTAATTATTGAAACGCATGTTTTTTTTTTACTGTGTGCTCTAAAGTACAGTTCATTAAATATTAGGGAAGAGTCTTCCCGAAAACTAAATAAAATAAAATGGTATATGGAACCTTCTTTTCATCTGAGATAATGCCTTTACTCACCGGTTTTGTTAATTTTTGTCTCGGGGGGAATACGAAGCGCATTCGTAAAATTAGTATTATTGGCGCCAAACCAACAAAGTTAATAAAAAATGAAAGACGTTTACAATTTTCTGTAATGGCGATTAGAGTGCAGCTCTTGAGGAGGAGGAGGGAGGGTACGGAGGGGAGGCTGTCCGTCCTCCCCTCCGTACCCTTCCCTCCTCCTCTCTTGCACCCCTCCCATTTAGTGGGAAATTTGCACCTAATTCACGGGGTAAATTTTGCGGGAAATTTCTATTTAGCGGGGAACTATTTAAGCTAAATTCAGCAGAAAATTCACCAACAATTTTCCACTAAATTTAGCGGAAAATTTAGCGAAAATTTTCCAGCTAGGTTTAGTGAGAAACTGGATTAGTGTTGAAGTCACGCGACGTCAATTTCGGCGGCTAAATTTAGTGGGGACATTTTTCCACCAAATTTAGCGGAAATGTTTTTTTTTCTAAATTTCACGTGACGTCATATTTGACGTCACGTGGGACGTCATGAGGGAAAAGTGTTACTTTTAAATTAGGCGGGAAATTTTTTCTACTAAATTTAGATGGGAAATTTTCTTGCCAAATTTAGCGGAACAAATTTCCCCACTCAATGCAGCAGAACAATTTCCCGCTAAATTTAGCGAAGAAAATTTCCGCCAAATTTGGCGGAAACAGATTTACCTCGTGACGTCACACGTGACGTCACGTGGTACGTCATTATGGAAAACGTCCCATAATGCAGCACGCGGTTACGCCGACGCCGACGGCGACGGCGACAGTGACGGCGACGCCGCTCAACTCGGAAACGGGCGCCTAAGAGCTGCGCTCTAAAATGTCTGAAAATTTTGCTTGCGGAACACTCTCATGTCCCTGAAGTTTCGGCACGTTAGAAAGGGCTATCTTACAGTGTCCACTATTTTCACGTGCCCAATGATTTGCACATTGATGGGGGTCCCGGGGGTTCCCGGACTGCTTACGCCCGTGCGAACACATCGTCCGAAAGGAATCTGCGACAGATATAAAGCTGCTAGCCAAGCCGACCCTGACGTCTTCTTTAAGCGCCTGACCACCATAGATGACTGTTGAGTGCAATATTACGACCCCAAGACGAAGGAACAAAGCGAACAGTGGAAGCACGTGAATTCAACACCACCAAAAAAAGAATCGTAATTGAGGAACTTGAATATTCGAGATTTTAGACTGAAATTATAGGCTCCTGACATACTACGCTCGTAAACGTTAAGGAACCGCAGGGAAATATTATCGGCATTTTTTATTAGCTTACGGAGGCCATCGAGCGTCGCGTGAAGCAGACCAAGGAATTGCGTTTGCCCTATCAAAGGCACCATGCAGTTACGCATGCGGCTGCTTTAGGGTGAGAACTTCTGCCCCTGCCCCCCTATACACACGCCCTGGCCATCCAGTAACTTCTGCCTTCTCCTCATTACGATCCCACTTCCTGCCAAGCGTTTCCATGACGATGGTGAGGTAATTGTCGTGGCGAAACATTTCCACGGAGTCAAAATAAGGACTTCTAGAACCCTGGTATCCGCCAGCTTTTCAATTAGTGGAGAAGTGTGTCACCTTGTGTGAGGCGTATGTAGAGCCGGACTAACCTCACCCTTGATACTCGTGATTGCAGCTCTCTTAATAAAACGAACTTTATGAACGCCCCCTCGTATTAGCACCATGAGATTCACGACTGATCTGCGGTACGGTAAGTTTGCAGAAATTGTTGCTTCCTTTATTACACCTGAATGTAGAAAAAAAAGGACAGAACAGGAAACAGAGACGATAACCGTTAGGGAACTGATGGAGAGGGATGGTGAGATTAAAATAGAGACATGAAAAGAAAATGGCGCAGATAACAAATAAGATGTATCGTGATCCCGCGAATAGTCGCAAGACAGAGAATGTGCAACGCGTGTTTAGTTGAGTTTGGTCTTTATTTGCGAGCTTTCTTAGGCTCGACATTCTTGCTAATCTACGACTAAGTTTCATTAATTTATCGTGAGTATTCAGGTTGCCCGTTAAATGTAGAAGAGGGCGTCGGCACGGAGGAGGGGGGGGGCTTTCAGCTGAAGTTAGCGGGACGTAAATTCGCCAAATTTAGCGTGTCACAATTTGCGCGTTGCGCGTCTGCCTTACACTTTTTAGCAATCTTTTTATAATAAAACCTTGTCCCTAAACGTATTTCTTGTAAAATTGTTCGTAAAAGTCACGAAATGTGAAGGCTTTAGACACGTAAATGTCTACCAGCACCGTAATTATGTGTTACACAGAGCTGGACTTGAACAAAGAGTTGTTTTACGTTTGAGAGAGCGTGTTAAGTCAGAGAAAGAATAAACGTCATGTAAACGTCAAAAAATGTGTCGTTTTGTCCCAGTTTTAATTGTTTTATTCTTCTTCATCCTTGAGGTGCTGTTATGCGGGTCATCCCAGGCACCTATCACGTTCGCCACAAAGAAAGGTCGGTTTTCAATGCCTGAGTGTGCGAGTTATTTCTTCCCGAATTGCAGGTGGCACAGTCCCAAAACATGCGGTTAATTCTTTCAATGGAGTCAGTAATCCATAATCACTTTCGAATGTGCAAATTGAGTGTTCGATATTTTTAAAATCCATTGGGTATTTGATGGGTTAATTTATTACGCTACGTTACCATTCTAAAGCAAATAATAAATTTAACCATTGACAACACACCCCGCGTCCGTATCCCTACACTCTAAAAAAGGTGTATTCTTGCACCCTCTGTCCCATGTAATACACCCCAAAACTTCAGTTCGACGTACAGCGCACTGACGTCGACCTGACGGTACTAACTTTCAGGAGAGGCTTGATAGCCTTGTGGTACAACTTATCAAAATAGTTAATGTACGTGCTACTGACTACGAAAAAAAAAGTCGGGGTTTGCTTGGCTTTTCTGCAAAATCTCAGTGTTTTCTTTCTTCGCTCTTTGATACGTACTTTAGCCATTTAATAAGTTATATCGCACCGTTATCAAGTCCCTCATGAAAATTGGGGCCGTCTGTTAGCCTATAGTGCGCTGTACGTCGAACTAGAAGTTTTGGTGTGCATTATATTGAACAAAAGGGTGTAAGGTGATACCCTTTTTTAGAGTGTATGTTCAGGCGCCTATTTTTCTAGAAGCAAGCAGTAACGCTGATACAGTCGTGAAAATAATGGCCTCAAGCACGTTGCGACTGTAGCGAGCAAAGTCTGCCGAAACGTTTGAGACACCATCTTTTCTTAAAACATGATACAATATATCAGCTTTTTTCAACGTGAACAAATGCTTCAGGGTAAGCATTTGGTTTTTCTTTTTGAAACAATCCTGCTTCTTAAACAATGACCGCTGCCCGTTTACACGATGCTGAGTTAACTCCTAACCGCGGTTAGAAATTTGCCGTATGTCCCTACCTAGTGTACCTCCAAGTACCTAGCTGCGTTCGACAAAAACAGGATGCACAGTTGCTCCATGTCTTCCTATTAGGTGGTAGCTCTTCCCACCCTCCAAACCGGTCATAGAAAACGAAAAGCCATTCAAGAGACTTTTTGGCAAGGTTTATCTTTATTAAGAAAAATAAAAGCAACATAATCACAGTTTTGTTTTCAGGCATAAAAATGCATACTTGACAGATAATACATATTTCAGGCGTCTATCGTGTCACCAAACACAGCGTACGATTGCGGCGTTGCTCTCGTATCTGGCAACAATCTTTCGGTCTTTCTTCATGGATTGGTTGTTCACTTTCCTTGCGACAGACGTTTTCACTCATAAGTTTACCTGCTGATTTTGAAGGTTTGTCTTCTCTGCGGTTTGCCCAACCGACCCACCGAGCCGCCCGCCGATTATGCGGACGCGTTTGCAAAGATAAGGACCGTAATGCCAACTGTGAAGCGACGACGACATCGAAGAGAATGCGTGTATGCCCAGTACGCGGTTGTGATGACGAGAAGGCAGCATGTGTCCGCTACTGCTTGAACCCTTTGGAGGAGTTCGACGACGACAAGCAACAGGAGCTCTTTCGATTAGGTCGCGCAGGAACTGTGTTCCTTGCCAACACACTGCGCCCGAACTTGGAGCGGCCGACGCGTCGCAGCCGTGCCCTCTCCGCAGAAGCAGCAGGTGATTGTCGCCTTTCAGTCGCACACGCCACGGGGAACTTCACCATCGCCGCAGGTGACTAAATCCGTGTACATGTCTTAGTTATGTGAGGCGGGTGAGTCTGGCCTTGGCACGTTGTGCCCGAGACTTCATAGGGTAAGTGGTTTTGAGCATCTCCTGGTGCGTTCCGAGCCCTTATACTAGGGACATGTACGAGCAAGTTTTCGAAGAGAAGCTTGTGCCTTGGATGGATCGCTCGATGCTGCGATACTCTATTATTTGAAAAACCCTTTGCATAAACAATTTGGTACGTGAATTGTGTTCGCTGAAACACCTGAATTCGTGGAAAGGGGTCTTATCAACCCACCTATTTCTACAATTTATTTGCGGCGCACCACGTGTCCAATAACCATTTAGCTTTTGTTTTCTAAGGTGTAGGCTTGCTAGCTTGAATATATGCCTGCGCATCCGTCCCAGTGGGTAATACTCAGACCTGTACACGTTACCCCAAAAAAGTAACAAAATACCGTTACTCGCTACTTGCTCAAAAAGTAACTCAGTACGACCTCGATTACCGATTCTACTCAAAAGGAACGCGTGAGTTACCTCAAAAGTAACGAGTTACTTTTCTCGTTACTTTGACGATCAAATACACAACTGTTTTCTGTTTCATGGTTTATTGTTTTCTTTTTAATAGTCGTTACGCATAGCTTAATTGCTGCTTCTCAGAGGTTTTCATCAGTTATGTTTCACCACTTCCTTGAAAATACATCTCCTGCGACGCTGAAGAATCGTTCTATACTGACGCGCTCGAAGGAACGGCAGTGTTATGCATCAGGAAGAACTGATGAATCTTCGGGAGCTGCGCCTTCATTGAGGACAGCGGGTTCTGTGCCGTACCGTGTTCGCAACCTCCGGGCCCTACAAGCGGTCCGTACCCGGTTCTTGAAGGTTCAACCAACGAACCATACTGTGTTCGCTGGTTGAAGGACATTATCAGCTGCAGAGTTCAGTACAGCAGCGTTTATCTCTGGACATGTCAGTCGAACTGTTCGACTGACGTGTTCAGCGTATACGTTGCTGTACTGTCATACTGTTTAGTTGTTTTTCGGTGTTGCCCACCCACCGTTCTCGCAATGGACGCATACTCAGGTTCGAGTAAAACTAAGGCTGTTTAAACGTTGTTGTACACGTTACTCCTCAAAAGTAACGAGATACCGTTACTCGTTACATGGCCTCAAAAGTAACTAAGTACGTCACTCGTTCCTCTTTTAAAAAAAGTAACTAAATACGTTACTCGTTACCGAAAATAGTAACTAGGTAGAAGTAACTCGTTACTTGTAACGCTTTACGTGCATGTCTGGTAATACTAGGCACGTATACCGGTACCTCCACAAGAGAACATTTATAGTGTTGCTTCAGCACTCGATATTCGTTCCCCTGGTTATGTGCGTGACATAAAGATAAATGAGCGGAGCAGTGAAATTGCAAAAACCGGCTGGAGTGTACAAAACAATCTCTCTTGGTGCCTTTCATTGGTGCAGGTACAAATCCAAGAAAACCGCAAATAAAGTGGGAGTGGAAGACATTTACAAACAGTCTCCTTCCTGAAATCCCTTCTACGCACTTAGTGCTAAAGATCTAGCCTTGCGGCCTACTAACTGCTTTCAATCTGCAGAAAAGGTTTTTATTGCTCACTATGTAGCTATTGTTGAAGATGAATGATAGTAGTTCTGTTCTTTTTAAGCAAGGGATCATAACAACAATACCATCGCTGTGAATGTCATAGTGCTACACACTGACTCCAATGCACGTATAATGCGTGAATTGGAGTCAGTGGAAGGACCTGGCAAAAGAAGCCCAGGCCTTGCGACAGGCCTTATCTGGGATCGGTGGGTTTCCTTCGGCCCGTGGATGCTGTTGATGGCACTCACATTCGGATACAGGCACCCCAAGTGCACGAGGCTGTGTTCGTCTATTGCCGTCATCTGTACCATTTAATAAATGTAAAGTTAGTGGTTGACGTCTCTTACCGTTTCCGCGATTTGGTGGCTAAATGGCCTGGAAGTACACGACCACTTGGATACTCACTGAGGGCGCGTTGTCTCGAAGCGAGCTGGGCAATGGCGTTTACGACGGTCTGCTAGCTTGGTAACGCAGCGGCTACACCTGCCAGCCGTGGCTGATGACGCCCTTCCTACCTATCTCATCGGCAGCGGAGGACGCCTATAATGCAGCGCAAAGCACTACAAGGAGCATCGTTGAACGGCATTGCCAGGCTAGGCGTCCTAGTTGGACGGCTCGGATTTTTCGGCACCTTGAGGCAGCTAAACTTATTCATGTAGGTGACACAAGGTGCCTAAGCGCACTGTTTTCTTGCCGTTTTTATGTCCTTGCATGGTAGGCTACCGCTGCTCAGAAGCATAGAGAGGAAGGAAGTAGTATATCGACTATACATTATTTGTACTATTGGCTATGACCAACTACCACAGCCTCAAATTTGTAGTCCATGGTTAATCAGCTTGGTGGTAATGATGTAAGGCGGTCCACAAGATTCAACATTTTCTTAGTTAAGTCAATATGCCACGTTAATAATTATATTTCATTTCCTGTTTTTTCCGTTTGAACTCCAGAATGAAAATTAGAACTTCTCTGAAACATCTCTTTTCTATTTGGGCTGTATGACTAGGTTTATTAACTTGCATGTTCTTACTAGCCGTTCGTACTTTCAAAACATTAGCAGCGAGTTTAGATGTTACTGAATATTGATTAATAGTAAAAATAATTAAAAAAAAGTCATACATGTATGAAAACAAGGTACACACATTGCTTATGCAGGTCCTGTTTTTGCAAAGTTTATGAGTACAGACATATTTAAATTTATACTATGAGATACTGCTTAACTCAAGCTACATTTTTCTTACAGCTTTCACAAGTAATATTTTCAATATATCTTTAACAAAAGCTGGATAGTAATAATATGTTTCTACTATTACAGCTAGCATATAAAATACTAGCATATTACTATGTTTTCAAAAGGCAGAAGTGATCATAGATATCACACGCCAACTTTATTACTTGTTTATTTATTTACTTCCAATACTGTTGTTAATCCCAGTCGGGATTGTTGTAGGGTGGTACATCATACAAAAAGTTTTTTACACATAAAGATATTGGTATGCCCAAGCCTTTGTCAACAGGTGCGCTTCCAAGTTAATAGAACATCTTCTACCACTAGTGGAACGTACAATGTTTCGCGGCAAGTGATTCCGATACGATTTGATAGCCGGTGGGAAAAAAGGAATATTTGAAGCAATTATTGTCGGTTGGAAGTGCTTCGTAAAGTTTTCAATGGTTACAGTTTGTTGGGCGTTTACTGTAGGGGTTAGATAATCTTTTGGCCTGTTGATGTTGTTACCAAATTCAATATATAAAGTGGAGCCTTGCAATTGTTTTTACCTTTTTCAAGTGACAACGGTTCCAAGTGCTTACACAGCTGATGGGGAATCATGCCAACTATATTTGTTACATATAAACTTTGCAGCCATTATTTTTATCATTTCTAACTTGCTGACACCAGATGCCGTGTATGGGAACCAGACGACATTGGGGTACTGAAGCAAGAGGGGACCAGTATGTTGTAGGCTAATAATTTCGTGTCAGTTGATCCACTTTCTAAAAGTTCTTTTTAGAAAATTAAGTAATTGTTCAGCGCGTCCTTGAGTAATAGAGTCAATGTTAGCTCCAACGTAGATCATGGCTTATATATAAGCCAAGGTACTTGCACTCTGTGATTTGCTCCAGGAGTTTATTGTTTATGTGATTAGGAAAACTATTTGGGTTGTTTTTTGTTAGCAATGCAGAAATGCCACGCGCAGCACGGTTTCCGCCGCAACTTCTCTTGTGAAACGCAGCTCCTATTTCTTACTAATGACCTTCACCTAAACCTTGACTCCGGCTACCCCACTAGTGCTGTATTTCTGGATTTTGCCAAAGCTTTTGACAAAGTGCCACATAACCTCCTTCTGCTGAAACTTTCTATGCTAAAGATTGACCCTAATATACTAAAATGGATCGAATCATTCCTTCTTCAACGTCGTCAGTTTGTTTATGCTAACCACACCAAATCCTCCCTGTGCTCTGTTTCTTCTGGTGTCCCCCAGGGGACAGTACTCGGCCCATTACTCTTCCTAATATATATTAATGACCTTCCTCTCAACATCTCTTCCACTGTGCGGCTTTTTGCCGATGACTGTGTAATCTACCGTAAGATAACCTCTACTGATGATATTGTAACGCTTCAGGACGACATTTCTAAAATTTCTGAATGGTGTAACACATGGCGCATGTCCTTAAATCCTAACAAATGTCAATGCATGTGCTTTTCTCGTTCATTGTCAATTACCTATCCTGTACTTCTTTTGAACTCTGTCCCCATTGATTATACTAACCAATACAAATACTTAGGCTTGCATCTCACACCTAATCTATCATGGCATACTCATATTAAAACAATTATATCCTCAGCAAACCGCTCTCTAGGCTACATTCGCCGAAACTTTAGATCCTCACCTGAAAACCTAAAACGTATTTTGTACACCACTATCGTTCGGCCTAAATTAGAATATGCGTCCTCCATCTGGCATCCTCATCAGAAAAATTTAACAGACTCCATTGAATCCGTTCAGAACCGTGCTGCTCGCTTTATTTTTAATGACTATTCTCGTACCTCAAGTGTATCATCAATGAAGTCTCGTCTTAACCTTTCTCTACTTTCCTCCCGCCGTCGAATTTCCCGTCTTTCTCTTCTTCATAAAGTCTTTTACACACCTTTCTTGAAAATGTCTCTTCTAAACCCGCCCACCTACATATCATCAAGACTGGACCATTCATGCAAGATCGCCCGTCCCAAGTCATCAAGTCAAGCACACCAGCATTCCCTCATCCCTGAAGCAGTTGTGGACTGGAATGACCTCCCGGACGCCATAGTTACCATACCCGACTCCAAGCAATTCCGACTAGCCCTTCAAAACCACTTGTACTGACCCACTCCCCTCTATAACGCCCCCGAGGCATTGAGGGTATGTATAAATAAATAAATAGGTCGTGTGAGTAAGCTCTTGGGCCAATCAGCAAATCCTTACTTTGGTGTAAAATAAAATACACTCTACACCTACTTCCAAATTGAAAAAGGAACTAATTACAAAATGTTTGCTACAATAACACTACCTTAAAGGGCCTCTAAAGGGCCGCCCACACTAGCGAAGAAAACGCGCGTGGCACGCCGATCGCGGCGAATGTCACGTGACAGCACAGGAGGCCTCGCGCACTCTTGAAGCATTCGAGCGAACGCATGATTTCACGCGCTCAACCGATTTTGCGGAACGCGTTTTCAACGCGATCGGCGCGCCGCGCGCGTTTTCTCGCTAGTGTGGAGCGCGACCCTTCACACGCCAAAAGACTATTTATTTTTCACGCTAGGCGTTAAAGTGGTGTATGAGGATATCGCCAAGAATTGTTTCACTTTAGAGTTGCTTAGTAAGTTTATAAAAAAAAGAAGAAATGCAGAAGCCAATTCAAAGTGCCCCCGCCAATGCCCTGTGACGTAACAATGTGCCGCAAGATGTCGGGACGGTCAGAAGGAAGGCATCGCCGGGAGTCACGTGAGTTGTATCACTCTTCGTGCGTACCGCGACTGCGAGTAATGGCGTCATATATTTTTTGTTATTCCCCGCACCTCCGCGAGCAATTCCAAGCGGACAAGGTTTCTTTTGTTTGCTTTTCATCGCCTAATATTGCTACAGCGGTAGAGAAGAAGAGGAGTCGGTAAACCCTAGTAAACAAGTTCTGCTCATGTTCCAGACAAAAACACACGTACTTTATGCTCGACTTTTGCTTGTACTTGGTACACTCACCAGTTCGTATTCTCTAGAGGCCAAACATCTTCAGCCTGGAGAGTATCGGATGAGTTCGACGACCTCGGTGTCTGAACCATAGAGTTATTACAATAAACGCTAGAGGCTCAGGTGGCGCTAGAGTGCTGTTGCATTCTTTAGTTGCATTTTGAAGCAGACAGCAAGCAGTCAGAAACTGACTTCCGGTAATGCATTTCTATGGGAAAAAGCGAGTGCATTTTCTTTCTGCGCTTCATTATAAGAGCAAATATCACGAATAATTTGTACGTACTAGGCACACTGCAACATTTCTCAGTCACGCAGATGAAATAATTGGTCAGTTACAGCCTTTTTATTTAAAATTCGTGGCGTGAAAAACGTTGTTAAAACCGCTTCGTGCTTGTATTTATGTGCACTGTCGCACACTGTTAGCGCGAACACGGCATCGACGCTTTCCAGCTTGGGGGATATACGTGGCAAACGAACGAAGGACATGTGGAAAACCAAAAGAGACCGTTGCAAGAGCTTTACGCGACGCTAACACTGGATAAGTAATTCCTTGTGCACGCAGACGATCAAAATAAATTGAAAGCCACGTAATATAGGTCAGATTTGCAATAAATAAGTACGGCTTTATTTTCTGTTTATGTATATGTGCGAAGATGCTTGTTCTGGGTTCAAATCATCACCCGCACCCTCAAAATCTTTGCAAATAGGGGAGCCAGAGAGCAGCTAGGTGTCCGAGTAAAAACTTTGCCCGACGTAGGAAATAATAAAAAGACACACTTTCGTAGCTCACGCGCTTTATTTTTGCGTTAAAAATCTTTCTTTAACCGATCGTAAAGAAGCA